>JAULKM010000008.1:15811284-15821608 GCA_032355605.1 Rubia tinctorum
TTTTTTCGAGCCGAGCTCGAGCCTGGGGGTGGTCGGGCTCGGCTCGGCTCGTTCTAACCTCTACCGGCGTCCCCCGGTAAACATAGATTTTTTTCTTGCACTAGTAGTAGATCTGTGTCGGAGCAAGGAATCGAGATGGGCGACGGAAAGGAAGCTAGCCGCGACCACTCATCGTGCAAAGAAGCCAAGCACTGACGCCTATCTCTCTCGCCGAAGAAGGAGGTGTCAACGCTCGTCTTCTCGGCGCACGGAGGTGCCCGTTCAGTCAGATCCAGAGTTGTGGTAGGTTCGGTATTGCACGGAAGAGGTAGTAGACCTTTGCGCTAGGTTTGGGCACAATTTTCCAGATCCAGCACACGATGGCTCATCCAGAAACTATAGCATAAAATCCAAGCAATATTTCTCTAATGGTGACCGGCGGAAACATTGCAGAAGACTATTATCATTCGTGGGTCAGGTCCGTTATATAGGGTCGTGGCAGGTTCGGTCAGATCTGGAATGGCTGAACCAGGTCATCATACGCTAAATGAGCATATTTACCGGTTTTACTTTAGTTGGACTGATTTATCCCTTTCTGGTTCTGATATCTTTGTTCCTTTGCTCCAATTTCAGCTTAGTAACTTTAGCTTTATTTTCTTCTGCTCTCTTAGTTACATGGAAGACGGTTTTCAAATTCGGGTCCTTTTTGTCTAGAGCATTAAATTAGGAGGTCTCTGCCAATCAGGTTCTCCGACGATCTTTCAATCGGTAGAACATGTTTGGCTTATGATATTCTCTCCAAAGAGACTGGTTTAGGAGAAATCCTAATCAAAAGTAGTTTAGGCAACATACTTTTGGCGAAACCCTCTAAGGTTAAAGGATAGATTAGTAGACTGCGGTTAGTTTGGACATTTCAGGATAGATCGACATATCTTGAAGGTCCAAATTGGCTCGGATTAGAGATCTTCGTGCTTATAAGAAATATATGTCAAGTCTAATGTGTGCTACGTTGTGTTCGACTGACAAGGCGCAACTCGGGCTCCCCCTAATAAATGATAGTCTTTAAGTCTTTATACGCCAAGTTGACATGGAACAAATTCTGAAACACCATGTTTGTGTGGAGCTCAAGTGGGAGGCTCACCCTACTCACTGTGTGAGCTAGACATGCAGAAATTCATCCCACCTTGTAATCTGTAGGCTACTCTCATTTTAATTATGCTGTTTTATGTTTGTCAGATGCCCAAATGTAATTGAAGGTAGACTAGTAGTAATACGAGTTTATCAGTATAATGTAGATAGACTACAATGGTGATTGTGCATACGAATACGATCGACAACAAATTGCAACCCATTTCTAATGAGAAGAAACACGACTATTTGTGTCAAGGGAAAAAAAGAGGAAAAGAACAACTTCCAAGAGGATATTAGTAGTTCTACCGTTTGGGATTCTGAATTGCGTAAAAGGTAATTGGGCACAAAAAATTTTAAAAAAAAAACCCGCAACTGGTCATTTGGTATTGTCAAGTTTTTACGCCAACAAAACAAAATTTTGTACAGAACTTTTAATGTAAAACAAGAACTGGATCTCAAATTTGCATTCGACCCATTGACAGGTTAAAAATGACAACATAATGACACAAGAAGCTCTTGATATTAAAGAAGAGAGGTATAAAAAAAAGGACAATTAACCTTGTAAAAGTAGTACAAGGTAGGTTTTTGGGAGCGCCAAAATAACCCAGCACAAGCTAAACCAGTAAATCAGATGTGACAGAACAAACAATAAAAGACATTCAACAAATAAGTCCCCAAGAAATCCATGTAATCGATCTAATTGAATATATAAGTCACCCCACAGCCAGAATAAGTTTCCACGAACACCGCCCCAACATGAGAACTTATCCAGCCAACTGAATTTTGCTCCATGAGAGAGGAACAAGGTAAAGAAACCTGCCACAGTTCAGAAAATATCAACTCATGCCTGTGTATGTGCAGATAATATATTATACTAGTATTAATTAAGCACAAGGAGGGAAAGAACAAAAGCATTAAGCAAAATATGGGGAAGAACCTTTCAGTTGAAGTTGAATCCACCACCATTGTTGTTCGTTTGCCCTCCGAACTGGAATGCTTGCTGAGATGAATCACCAGGAGGCAAAGCTTCATCCTCTTCCTCCAACCAGTATGTCTCGAGAATCTTGACTGCCTTTTCATAAATATCATTGTTGTCATGACTTTGAAGGTTCTCAATCTTCTCTAACCCTTCAGCTTCATCAATCATTTGAGCATACGCATTCACATCTCCAGAATTTCCTAAATTCTTCTCAGCTTCACCAACCTTCAGAATGTTTTCAAGGCCTTCTAGACACACTGAGACGATTCTCGGATCAGGACATACAAGCAGGTCACAAAGTGGCTTAATACACCCCTGACTCACAAGGAACCTGTGAACCCATGCACATTATATTTGTATCATGACTTCCACCAAATGATTGAAATTAAATGATCAGATAGAAGTTTCATGAACACAGCATACTTGATTTGGTCATGACTTCCGCCAGATGTAGCATTTGAGAGAGCCCATGCGGCCTCCTTTTTTATTTCAAACTCTGCATTCTGAAGCAAACTAATGAGGGGACCAACAATCCCAGAACCAATAACAGCCTGCAAAATGATGATATTCAAGCACAATTAAAATATCAGAAAAAGATTGCACTCGGATAAATTTCTTTTGAACAATACTTGAGTCTTGAGAATATAAATTAATGAAAACCTGGATTTGATCCCTATTGCCTGCAGTAATGTTAGAGATTGTCCAACAGGCTTCCTTTTTAATGCTCTTCTTGTGGTTACCATTCAACAGGTTCAGAAGAAGGCCTAATGCATTATGATCAAGGATGCTCTGCAGATATATGCATCAGAACAATGATTAATCCAAGTACTGAACCAATTAATATAGTAGAAAGCAATGTGAATTTAATCCAGACTCTGATAAGAAACATCAAATCATCAATCTACTGTTAAAACTAACAAGTAATTATCAGTCATTAGCAAAAAGAGCATTGAATTATTTGCACAGAGAATAATACAGAACAACTGGCACCAGGCCTTGATAAAAGTATAGATGGATACTTTCTTTTCTTTTTATTTGAATGAAGCGCATTGACTTGAAAGCTCCAATTATATTCTAACCATTTGATAGCTTAATATCATGGTTCACAATGCAGAAAAACTGGCACTGAGCTTTGGAAAATGTGCTGATGGAAACATTTGATGTGTACATCTAATACTCAACCCTATCTGATTAGCAACCTAGAATTAAAAGATATTTAACCCATATAATTAAAAACTGAATAATCCAGCCTCTTCCACACAAAAAATTAAATTGAGAAAGCAATTATTATTAGCTCATCATACCTGGGTCTGCATGTCATCTCCAGTTACAATGTTTCCTACCGTTCGCAGAGCAGGAACCAAGACTGAAGGGGATGGATGTCTGAAATGCAATAATAAACACACAAACATAGACATTTAAATATACATTACCAAAAAACACTCTACAAGAAAAATCATTATGGTACCACTACTTACTGCAACAATTCTACCAATCGAGGGCAAACTCCAGAATCTATTACAGCTTGGATTTTGTCATTTGTACCATCTGAAAGATACGAGAGTGCCCAACAAGCATCGGTCAGGACTTCTTCATCAGTAGAATTCACAAGTAGCCGAAGAACTGGTAGAGCAGGCCTTGTCTGCAGAAACCAAGTTTTTGGTATCAATAAATACTCAACGCCAAGACTTAACAGCCAAAGAACAGTATCTGAATGTAAAGATATCAGAAATTTCTTGTATAAAGACAACACAAAGGTAACAGCATGGGATGAATTTCGACCAAGTGATAAGCTAGCAATACAGCTACTAACTGTTCGAACAAATATGAAACTTGTTCACATGTATATATTCCAGCAACACCAATAACAAAGTGTTATCCCATCATAAGAGTTCAGATCCACGAAAAAAGTTATAAGACTAGTTTCAAAACCTTCCAAAGATCAAGGTCAGTACTGACCTGATCAAATGAAGGCTGAGGCTTGCCTCTGCAGAAATTAGATAGCGTCCAGGTTGCATTTCTCAACATTGATAACTTAGCATGCTCGTTTAACTGAGATAGCAAGGGAACCAATGCTCCATGGCCCAGGACAAGATCGCGGCATTTTGGTGAATCACCAGCAACATTTCCCAGTGCCCAAACAGCCTGAAATGCAAAATCCAAAATTGACAATGTACATGAGTCACTTGCATGTACAAATCAACAAAAGACACAAAGTGATAGTAGGGGAGTTACCTGTTCGCGAACATCATCGCTCGGAGAGCTAAGAAGCTTTACAAATATGGGGACAGCACCATGGTCAATCACAACTTTAGTGTGATCAGATGTCCCGGAAGCAATATTAGTGAGAGCCCAAGCAGCCTCAAACTGCAGTTTCGAAAGGATGGAAAACATTAACGCATTTAAATTCGGACGCACAGGCTCAATAGGAGAGCAAAATCAAGGATGTAAAACCTGAAGTTGAGGGTAATCCTCCCTCATCAGAAACTCAACAAACCGCGGAACAACACCCGCTTGGATCACTTCTTGAATTGGAGGACTCCTCTCTGTTAAAAATCAATCAAAGAAAAATCAACACAAGAGTTCAACTAATTTATCAGCACTATCCCAGATAAAAATAACCAGGAAAATAACGAACCTATGGAAAGCAGCTTTCGGAATTGAGTAGTAGCCTCAAGCTGAGTCGGGCCATCATTTGTCCAAACACCGGCAACCATCACCTGCAGATTCTCCAACTGCGAACAAAACAACATATAAGCACTTCAAAAATAAGCATATAAACAAATAAAGAACAGATTTTGAAACCCTAAAAATGATTAAATTCTCCCTATCTCAACCGCAGCGAATCGAAGTACCTTCTTATCAAGTGAGGGGCCATCGGGCTGGAGGGGGAACTGCTGGCCGTTGGGGAAACCCTCGCGGCGCTTCTTCTGGAGGCTTTCCTCGCGGCGGCTCTTGCGAATCTCCACCATGTTGTCCTCCCTGCGGCGGCGGCCTTCCTCGGCGTCCACCGCCACCTTGTAGCGGCCGCGGCGAATCTCCGCCTTGGAGCCGGGCTTCAACATGGTGGTGGTGATGGAGGGGGGAATTAACCAAAAATTGGAGAAAACCCAAACCCTAGAATTGGTGGAAATGAGAGAGTGCGCTTCAGAACGTGACTGATTTGAATGATGAGAGTGAAGGTGGGGCTTTATAAAGGGTTCATGTAAAGAGCGGAAGGGGGTTTGGGAGAAGGGGCATTGATTTGGAGCTATTTACGGGAATAGGACGCAATTTGAATTTGAAGTTGGGGGAAACCCGGTACATCCTTTGGTTGCGTTGGATCGTAATTCCAACGGATAGCCCAGTAAAGTTTTCTTTTTATATTATTATATTATACAAAAACAATTGAAAATCCAACTGTTTTTTATAATTTATTTATCTGACACACGATTACATGAAGCGGCAAATCTTTGTCAATTATTGTTATTTCAGTGGGTTGACATATTAGGTTACGACTTACTTTAGCAGTAGATTTCAGTGGTAGTTCAAACTTTATGCATTCTAAAATGTGAAAAAATAGAAAGAAATCATAATTTAATAACTATATTTGCTTTCCACTTTAAGATTTGTTTAGATCATCATATATAGGTATAAATATCAAACAAATCTTGAACTACTTTACAATTGCTGTAACTTTAATTTCATTCTCTGATAATATTTGGTTTAAGTTCCATGAATGTTTTGAATACATCAACAAACCAACATAATTTTCACATTTATGTCATCTCTCAACCCTATACATACAAACATATAGGCCCTCTCACAAATACTCGTAATAACTAACCATCCTTTTTTTGGGAAAAAGAGATCGCATTATATTAACTAATCATCCTTTAAAAAAAAGATCGCATTATATTAACTAATCATCCTTACTACATTTAACATTTTATCAATCCTCAAAATAGATCAAAGAAAACAGTTTCATAGTACATATTCCACCAGTCTTCATTTCCTTCAACATACTTGTTCATCACCTCACTCAGATCATCTTTCCGGAGCTTCTTTTTCGAGTTCATGCTTGGAAGGGGCTGATTGTATAGACTTGGAGGTTGCATAGGTTTTTTGGTAAAAGGTTGGAAATAAGTGGGGAGGACGCATTTCACAAATGCGTTCTTATGGGATTTTTAATTTTTATTGTAGTATTTTCGGGAGACATAGTTTTTTGTGTTGGAAAAAAACATGGTAGAGGACGCACGGTGGGTTTCATTTTCGTTTACCATATTTTATGCAAGCTGTTTTTTTTTGTAAGCAAGAATTGGCAGAGGACGTATTTTGTAAATGCGTCCTCAATTTGAAGAAATTTTCGAAAATAAAAAGAAGGGAAGACGCATTTTTGTAATGCGTCCTCAGTGGTTGATTTTTTTATTAATGTTAATATCCTACAATTTTGAATATATGTTAAAAATGAAGATTACTCAGGTAAGAATAATTTGTATTTTTTGTATAATTCAGGCATTATGTATTAACAAAATTTATTGCATATGAATGTAAATATTTGTGTGTATATATTTATATATATGTTGAATGTTTTGTTATTATTTTTATCCGAATACCATATTAGTTAATCTGACATGGTGATACCACATTTAGTAGTCATATGAATTGGTTAACTAATTTGAGCATAATGATAATTTAAAATCATGAATAAATTAATATTTGAGTGGTAGAAATGTTGGTGTTATTCATACAGGATTAGTTGATCCAGCATCGACAGTAATAATGACGCTCCCCGCAAAGCTTTCCTCCTGTTCCACAGGGCGGGGGACGTATGGTGCGTGATGGTCGTCTTCTAACAGGCGATTGGGGAGACGCTGCTAAGGTTTCATCCTGCATTCCCTCCGTGAAGTGCTCCTCCATATCGTAATCAGCTTCGTCACATGAAGCGAATGATGACGGACATGAGAACCGCTAGCTGTATGGAACGGGTCAGTTAGAGAGGAATGTGCATGACTTCTAGGTGGAGTAAGGTATGCCGTAGAAAGATTTGATGAAGCGGTGTGGTGCGTTGGCCCGACATCTGGTGGTCCTTTGTACGTTAGACCTGCATGTGATGGCCCGACGTGGGAGGAACCAATGTCAGCAGCAGGTCCTATTGGGAGATGTCTGCGACCACCTTGTCTGCCCGGAGGAACTAGACGTTGGCTTCTGATTTCATTGTACCTCACACCAGGTGGAGGTCCCTCAGCCGGCATATGTGGCTCATAGTATCGCACTATGGATGGCTCATGCGCGCATGTCAGGGCACCTATGACATCTTATAGAGTGCCCCTGATAATGTCGGCGTAAGGTGGGGGACATGCGTCCAAATTAATTTCATGCCTTAGCCGCACCCTGGACAGAACCTACATCTGCAACAATTAGATAACAAGGTTAGATTCAAAGAATTTGGTGAATTGTAAGTATTATTGAATTGTTATTGAACAACACTAATGAATATCATATACTCCAAGGTGGCTCCATCTCCCTAAAACCCCTCAGTAACCGCTTGGCTCCTTCCTGGCTGGTCAATCATCGTCACCATGCTACGGAGGTACCACTCCATGTATTTCGGGTCCGGTGTATATGGATCTGCAACTCCAAGGATAGGGGCGACGAAGTTTTCCCGCTGCTCTCACGCTTGAACATGTGTGCTCAGGATAATTGACCAATCCACGTTCGCCTTCCCCGGCGATCTCTTGTATGTAGTTGTTTTTGGATCTCTTTGGACACTAACTGCACCGGTATAAGTTGGAAGAAGCCGAACTGCCGGAGCACGCGGTGAACATGGTGACCCTCGACCATGTGCCAGTAGATGAGGTTGATAGTCAACAACCAGTTGTTCCTACAGGGGGTACAATACGATGGTAGATGTTGCAGGAAATGCTCTGAGTATGGCTGCCAGATGAACTGAAAGAAGGGGACAAGTTGTAATTAATTTGGTTGCTGAATAAATTTTGAAGCCAAAAATCGTTGAATCACTGCTATACCTGACGGTCGTCGAGAGTTGTTAGCTGATCACAGTACACGCTGAGCACATGCATTGGTGCTCTCGACAAATCAAATCGGCCTTTCCACCTGCACAGAATATTGTGAAGAACATTATGTATCGGCAGTTAGGGGAAGGTTGTGAAGAACATTACGTATCTGCACTGCATACGAACCTTGACCCAACAGCTCTCATGTTGTTGGTCATTGGTAGTCGTCCGGCAAGACGGATGTTTGGTATTCTCTCCCACGCCCACAACTGGAAAGTAAGCCGAGTTTGGAAAATATAGTGACAGCGGTAAATCAGATAGGCATGTTAATCTAGGAAAATTGTGCAATTTAATCTAGGAAAATTATGCAATTTAATCTAGGAAAATTGTGCAATGGCAATCTTACCCGTAGGAGGACAAGTGGTCCGGATATGGATTTCGTTGGGGGAATTGCGGCGTCACATAAACTCCTGTACAAGTGTGCCAAAATTGCACTCCCCAACTATACTGATGTGCTGTGTTTAAGTCAATGAGCGGGGACAAGTAAAGGAGAGGAAGCTTATACCCTGAAGTGTTGGACATAAGCATTCCACCGAGCAAGAGCAACATGAATACCCTGGCCCACTGCTGACAATCAATGTTTGTTGCATCATTCGGAAGGGGAATGCGCAGCACGTCACCCAACCAAGACGCCTTGATACGACCCCCGTGGATGGCATCTAAGGGGGGGTGTTGCCCCTAAAAAATCAGTACATATGGTCTGGCAATCGACGGGCTGCCTTCTCTGGTCAAAACCCGTTACGGGCATACCATTGATCGGTAGACCCCAAAGCACACCCACGTCCTACGACGTGACAGTTCAAGTTTTGTGAGCGTTTTGAATATATCAACAGACCAACATAATTTTCACATATAGGTCATCTCTCAACCCTATACAGACAAATATATAGGCCGTCTCACTAATACTCGTAATAACTAACCTTTTTTTTGGAAAAAGAGATCGCATTATATTAACTAATCATCCTTACTTACTACATTTTATCAGAATAGATCAAAGAAAACAGTTTCATAGTACACATTCCACCAGTCTTCATTTCCTTCAACATACCTGTTCATCACCTCACTCAGATCATCTTTCCAGAGCTTCTTTTTCCTCCATTCACATTCTGTAGTGATCTGAAAAACAATAGAAAAACAATAGTGTTCGCATTTGGACTTTGTTGTAGGAAGGTTCTTTTGTTCCTTTCCATCCAGATGTTTCATAATACTATGGTTGCTAGCATTAGCTTCCTTCTCAGTCCTCACCATTATGAACATCCTTTTTGTCATCATTCTCAAATTCTTACTGAAAGGAGCCTGCATTTTACCAAATAGCCCATGCACATAAGTACCTTCCAGAAACAAGTATGAGCAGTTTCTTGTTTCAAAATGCATAAGCGGCCTGGAGGCTGCAGTCCCTTTTTCTTTTTAATCCACGTAGCCTATCAACGGTAGCAAGCTTGCCATTTATTGAAGAAAAAAAAATCACTGTAAAAAAACCGTGTTTGGGCAGTATTCTCTTACGCAAGATAATCTGTGAATTAACTCCGATTTCCTCACCTCCTTCCAATGTATCACATACAAAAACAATTCTTAGCTTTCCATTTTGACCAATGCACTTCTCCAGGTTTTAGCACACGCTGTTCTTCAGCTTCATCAAAATTTTCCAAGGCCAATTTTGTGCTTCGAGTGTTTATAGTAAGTGATCATGGCTCCTTTGAGGTAGTCAGCTTGTATCCAACGTACCCAGAGAATATCCTTCTTCCTGCTAAGATCCCATAAATGCCTGTATAGTGTAGTTTGATTCCATAATGAAGGATCTCAAATTCCTATTCCTCCTATGATTTTTCTTCTGATCAGAGAACTCCATGCAGTTGCATTGAATCCTCCTTGTCTTTCCTCTCTTCCCCATAAGAAATTTGTACAAATTTTCACAATTCTACTATACACATTTTCTGGAATCTTCATAACTGAAAAACTGGTTTTACCGTTTTAGGCGTTAACTAGCAAACATATTTTCCAACGTAGTCTAATCTAACCAAATATTCAAGTAAATAAACACGAGACACACAACTTGGTTACGCAGTTCGGTGAAATCCACCTACGTCTGCGGGGTTTGACCAAGTTCAAAATAAATCCACTAATCAGAGATACAGTACAAAGTACACCATACAATTATACTTATCTTCTAATTACAATG
>JAULKM010000008.1:15830779-15847528 GCA_032355605.1 Rubia tinctorum
TATATATCTAGCGTAGTATTTACCATTTTATGAGCAAACACTTGAGAATATCTCATGTCTCTGTGGACGATCCCGACTTGCCACTAGCTACTTAGTTGTAGTTAGTAAGCAATAAGGGCTTAAGAATTACATCTTTGAGAGGTACGACTACGACCTCCCAAACTATTAAATAGAAAATTACACTGAGACACTGTACTAACTTAATTAAGAATTGGGGTTTCTTACACCCGAGATCATACCAGGGACATTCGCATGTATTAGAAGAGGATGAGATTTGCCGTGAATCAATCCTAGGTACATCATTTGTAAAGAAGTCAACCACATCAATGAAATTCCTTTAATCAATTTCTTTTAAAGGTGGAACCGTCTTTAAATGATTTGAGAACCGCTTTTAAAATAAAAGGGTGGCCTGGGAGGGTGGTTCCGAATTTGGAACCCCTTTTAGATCATCATTAAATGCGATTCCTGAGGAACCACCTATTATCGCTGCCTTTAATCAAAGGCTTTCCACCCTTGTAAGCCCCTCATTTCTTTTCTTTTGACGTGAATTTTTCTCACTAGTATGATCCTCTTATCTATACGAACAATTCTTTGTCCTTGCCATTACCTAAACATGATCAAATTATTTTAAAATAGAACAAAACCTAACTATCTGACGAACCTCAAATAAATGAATGAACAAAATAACCAGAATCAACGTAAAAAAAAGAAGAGAATAAAAAAAGAAGGTTAAAACAAACGTTTTAGAGCTACAACGAAACTAGCGGCAGCTACGAGAGATTACGAGAGAAGATGGAATGATGGTGATAAAGGTTACGAGAGGAGATTACGAGGAACCGGCGATGACAGAGTTTACGAAAAAGAAGCTACATTGGAGGTTACAAGAAAGGAAGATAGCAATTACGAGAAACAAATAAAGTAATGAAAATAATAAATGGAAATATGGTATTTATATTAATTAATCAATTTTTATTAATTACGAAATAAATCACATTTTGCAATCAAATTCATGAACTATCTTATAGCTTAGAAAATGTCGTTTTCTTTAAAACCTTCTCAAATATAAATATATACGAAGTAGTGGTTACATTTTAAAATTAGATTTATAAATTCATTCATAACAGTTTAACGTGCATTTATCCTTTTTAAAAATTTGTTGTTGAAAACATTTTCTTAAAAAGTACATTCATGCCACAAGTTCCTTATTTACTACACATATACCTTCGATTTCTTGTTTATTACATATATATATCACTTAATTTTTCAACTTCGATCTCCGACTATGAAGGTATACGTGCACTTTTGAAAAATATGGGAGTATATGAACACTTTCAAAAACATGGGCGTTATATATGCATTTAAAAAAAAATAGAGAGTATATATGCATTAAATAAAATACTCGAGAGCATGAATGTAGGTTACTCTTACTTTTAAGTTGAAATTTCAAACTTATTTTTTGAAGCCGAATTTTTTTTGGTTCCACAAAGTGAAAGACAATTACAAATATAAAATCCAACTAGGGGAAAGCTACAAAAATGTTCGTAGTGTTACATTATAAGTATTCATCAGTTGCTGTATCTAATTGACCCTTAAATTGGTAACTTAGCGAAAATTTTGAATAAAAATATGACGACCAATTTATAAGATTATCAACACATTAACTGACTTGTCAAAAACCAAAACCGACCCGAATAACCTAAAAAACTCAAATTATCCAAACCGAATATAAAAAAAAAATTTCGGTTAGAAATCGGGTTAAAACCGAATAGATTGAATAATTTGACCATTTGGACAACACTAACAAACTATTAAGCGGGTTAAAATTTTAACTTTAAAATCGTCATTTTAAGGCCTAGTTGATCCAGCGTCATGTTGTTAAATGGGCTTTTAATTGGTTCTTGCTGAGTTTCAGAAGCAGAGGTGGAGTGATAATTTATACTCAAGTAAATTATTCCTTCTAGTTTTTGCTTGCTATCAATGTGGGACTAATGTACTTCCTTCTTTCTTCTTCCATTCTCTCGGTTGGCACCTTACTAATCCTTTACTCCGCCATTAATTCAAGATCAAGATGGCTTTCTCTCAGTTTAAAAATGGTCTAACTCTGCTCATCAGTTTTTGCAGCCGACTGTCTATCCTCAGCTTGCTCCTCCTGTAATTTGCAGCTCCTTTTATAAAATGATCCAAATCTGAGCAACTATGAGAAAAAACTCGATACTCGCTTCCCTGCTGCTCGAATAAAGAAGATTATGCAAGCGGATGAGGGTGTTGGGAAAATAGCGATGGCAGTACCTGTCATAGTTTCCAAAGCTTTGGAATTGTTTCTTCAAGCTATGTGATTGAACTTATGACATAACACTGCAAAGAGGAGTAAAGACTGTTAGCTCATTGCACTTGAAAACTGTACCTGAGGAGTATAATGATTAAATTTATTTTTGTTGTTTTAAAATTTAATTATTATATATATATTTAATTAATTACAATTCGGTATTCGTTTTGGGTTTCATCTTGAGTTTTAATATACAAAACCGATTCAAAAACCATATTCACAATTCGGTTCATTCAATTTGGATATCCGAAAACCGTATATTAAATTCGGTTCGGTTTATTTGAATTCGGATAATTCAATTTTGGTTCGATTTTTGATTTTTTACCCACTCCTAACTCACTAGCAACGGTACGCTTAAAAACTACTATAGTTTAAGCGAACTATTGAATCCATCCATCTTATTATGATATTCCTACTTTATTTCGTACTGTTATTATGCACTGTTTAATTGATCAAAATTTGTTTATTTCGTATTTAAATAATTAATTAAATTGTTTTTGTAAAGTATATATTTAGTTAATTGGCAATTTATAGAAATTATGCGAACATGGAATGGTTTGTGTTGAAACATCAAAGAAGGAAATTCAGCTGGTACAAGGAAATTGAAGATAAATAAAAATGTAGTATCTCTATTCATGAGTTGTGATTATAAAATATAGGGATAAAAACATTTATAACTCTGACTTTAGGCTGAAAGTGGCAGTATAACCCTGCAATCTCAGAAAGTGTCAATTTAATTCTAACTAGTTATTGTATGTTTCAATCAAACCCTAACTTTCAAAAAAAATTGTGCCCATATATCCAAAAAAACAATTAAGTCTATATTTTAATTATGTTCTTTTAGAGATTTGATTTGATAATTCCTATTTTCAAGGGATTTGATTGTAATCAGAATTTGATATGAAGAATGAATTATTCTCGCACAGATCTGGGCGTGTGCAACTGGAATAAATAGAAGTCTATTGGACTGAGCTACTTACGCTTTTAACTGGAAAAAATCTGCATCCAGATTTTTGCATCCTTTGAGAAGTACCCAAGAGCTTTCGCGTGTGTTCCAACATGATCTTAACATGTTGATTAAGTTCAAAATCATATACCTTAATTTCTCGGGAGGAGTAGATCCATCGTCGACAAGTTTCGAGGTCACGGGGAGTTTGATCAAGGTGGATCGGTAGCGAGGGGAGCTTGCAAAATCCACATGTTATAGTTAGAAAAGATAAGTATAATTGTATGGTGTAATTTTTACTGTATCTTTTTTATAAGTGAATTTATTCTGAATCGGGCCAGGCCCCCGCAGATGCAGGTGAATTTCACCGAACTGTGTAACCAATTCTTGTGTGTTCAAGCTTTATTTTATTGCATACTTGGTTAGATTGATTATGTTGGAACATGTTAGTAATTATTGAATTAATTAGGTAAAACCAAATTTCAATTGGTATCAGAGTTAAGTCACTTATTCTTACGTACCTTGGTTGTGTCAAGGAAAGTGTGATCCATTTTTACCAATGGCGATCAAAGAAGGAGTTTCTGTGTCTAAGCCACCACTACAGGAAGGAACAAACTACATCTACTGGAAGGCATGCATGAAAGTTTTCCCAACTTCATTCAATGAACTGGCATGGCATTATGTTCAAACAGAATGGAATCCACCAATTGAGAGCACCGTGTAAGGAAAATCTTCAAAAGAAGGAGAAACGAGTTTGAATAAACCTAAACTTAAAGCTAAGTCATCATGGGCTCCATATGAACTAATAGCTTCAATGGCAAATTCCAGAGCATTAAATGTTATCTTCACAACAGTGGATGAAAATCCGTTTAAACTCATCTCTACATGTCACCAGACAAAGAAAGCATGAGATATTTTGCAAACTGTGCATGAAGGAACAATTCGCGTTTGTGAATCCAAACTACAAATCTTGATCACAAATTAAGTTCAAAGAATTGAAAATGGATGAGGATGAAACTATTGCTGTGTTTAATGGTAAAATGAGAGATATCACCAATATGGTTCATTAACTTGGAAAATTTTACAAGGAGTCCAAACTAGTGAAAAGGACTTTGAGATCACTTCATCAAAGATTTTCTATCAAAGTTGCAGCAATAGAAGAAGCAAGAGATGTGGCCACCATGATACTAGATTAGATAATGGGATCATTGCAAACCTATGAGATAACGTTGGAACATCCAACAAAGAAAGTGCAAATGGAGTTATCTTTCATGACTTCGTCTTCAAGGAAATCTCATGAAGTTGATAGTGATGATGGAATTGAAGAACTTGCATTTATAACAAATAATTTCTCAAGAATGCTAAAGAAGTGGTGAATAGAAAATCTCAAGAAAGATTCAGTGGTAATAGACCTCGAGCCCAAGATCTTGGCAATTACCGTGGAACTCGAATGGAACAACTCAATCAGCAGTTCTCAATAAATCAAAGTGGTGAAGTAAAGAAGCCAGGAAGGACTCAATGTAGAGAATGTGAGGGATACAGACACATCCAGGTTGAATATGCTAATACTCGGAAGAAGCAGGGAAAATCATATGTAACCTCGTGGAGTGAAGATGAAGAGGAACTTACCAGAAATTATGTAGCATTTGGAGCAAAATTTCACGGTATATTAGAAATTGATGATGCACGTTTCAAAATGGAATAGACATACAAGGCTGTATATTCCAACACAGAAAAGTCAGGTTTTGACGACTACTCTAGTGATGATGAGGGCCAGCTTGTAAGTGATGAAGATATCACCACAGCTTATGAAAACATGTATGAGATGTGGTTTAAAGTTGTTGACTCAAATAAAGTTTTGAAAACAGATAAAAATCAACTTGTTGAAAAGGAGAAGGATTTGTTGAATCTGGTTATAGAACTCAAAGGAGAGATTGAACAATTGAAACTGAATCTAATTTCAACAACAAAAAGAGTTGAGATAGGAATTATTAAGTTGAACACTAGAAAGGCGAAACTATATGATATAATGACTATGGGGCAGAACTTTGGAAATCGATAAGGTATAGGCTATGACAAGTCCTTGATCAGCATAGTAGAATTGAAATCAAAGGTATAATACATGAAGAGAAATATGATAAAAATACGGCAATGTGAACCTCTTATTTGTAGCTACTGAACCTATCAAGGCCGTACAGATGATCAATGTTTTAAACTACTCAGAGACATCATGAATGGACGTCAACTATCTGCATGTTCTAACATAGATGATGTCCAACGATCAAAGATGGTAAAAAAGTATAGGTTCCTAAACTCATTAACACTTATCTTGTTGCTAACACCTCTCTCATTGCACACTCTAGAGACTCGTGGTATTTTGATAGTGGGTATTCTCGACATATGAATGGAACTCAAGAATATCTGACAAAAATAAAACCATCTTATCGATGGTGTATTTTTTACTTTTGCTGATGGAAAGAAGAATCGAGTAGTTGGAAAGGGCGAGTTACAGATCAAGGGGTTCTATATATGTACAAGTGTTTTGCTTGTTGAAGATTTAAAGGCAAGTCTATTGAGTATTAGTCAGTTGTGTGATGACAATATAATTGTGGAGTTTCATAAAGACAAATGCATAGTGAAACATGGTGACGATAAAGTACTCTCAGGTATTCGATCTTCAGACAACTATTACTTGCTAGAACAAGAAATGAAATGTCTATGTTCGAAATAAGATGAAGGAACCATGTGGAACAATAAGCTAGTTCATATCAACTACAAAATCCTTGTGAAAATTTCCAACTTGAAGGCAGTACGAGGAAAGCCTACACTCACTGGAAAAAGGAAATTCTATATGAACCATGTCAATAAGGTAAACAATTTCGATCACCTCACTAATCAGTTCAGTAAATCACCACCTCGAGAACACTTGAATTACTACACATGGATTTAATGGGTCTAGTTAATACACCTAATGTGAGTGGCAAGAAGTATATCTTTGTGTGTGTTGATGATTTCTACATATACACTTGAGTGGCATTTCTTAAAGACAAATAGGATACTGTGGAAGTTTTTCTAAGCTTGGTGATAAAATTACAGACGAGGAAAAGAAGTCCATTTGGAAAGATTATTAAAAAAAGGAGTGATCATGGCCTGAAATTCGAAAACTCCTAGTTTAGTAATTTCTGTGATGAAGTCGGCCTTCAGCACAAATTATCCGCACCAATCACTCCCCAGCAGGATGACATTGTGTAAAGAAAGAATAGGACTTTACAAGAAATGGATCGAGTCATGCTTGCAGAGAAAGGAATTCATAAGAAATGGTAATAAAGCTTGCTACACAATAAATCGAGTTTACCTCCGTCTATTCACGAGCAAGAAGTCATACAAAATCTAGAAGGAAAGGAAGCCAAATGTCTCATATTTTCATATGTTTGGAATCAAGTGTTATATTCTCAAAGACATAGAGCAACTGGAAAAGTTTGACAGCCATAATGATGTTGGAATTTTTCTTCGATATTCTATGAACCACCCTTATAGAGTGTACAATCTTCGCACAAATTATTTTATGGAATATATTAATGTCATAGTAGATGATTGTGATGATAAACAGGTATCAGGTGAAGGAGAAGATGAACCAGGTTCAGACTATGTTCCAAAATAGAACAGTTTGCTTGACCAGCTAGAGGATGTTAGAACATCATAACATTCAGACAATCCTGTTGAACTTGAAGAAGTTGAGTATGTTGGAAAATCCACTCTTAGCTCAACATCTCATGTTCCAACACAAGTTCAACCTGCACCCAGCATTAAGAGAACTCGTACAATTCCCCAGGTAAACTACAGAGAACTTGCAGGATTACAATGTATCATCTCTCTGATTGACCCAAAAATTACAAGGAAGCTCTAATTGATGAATATTGGATTGTAGCAATGCAAGAAGAACTTGACAATTTGAACGCAGTGATATAGTATCTCACTCCTCATCCTAAATGTGTAAATGTTATTGGCACAAAGTGGATATTCAAGAACAAATCTGATGTGGATGGCCATATTACACAAAATAAAGCAAGGTTGGTTGCTCAGGGATATACTCATGTTGAAGGAGTTGAATTCGATGAAACATTCGCACTAGTTGTCAAATTAGAATCTATTTGGATCTTACTTGATATCCCTGCACTATGAATTTTACATTGTACCAGATGGATGTCAAAAGTGCTTTCCTTAATGGCGTGGTAAATGAAGAAGTGTACGTGGAACAGCCTAAAAATATGAGGGCCTCACTTTCCACATTATGTGTATCGACTCACGAACGCTTTGTATGGACTAAAACAACCACCAAGGGCATGGTATGAGAGACTCACTACCTTTCTTGTTTGTGTTTATCAAATCATCAAATATTTTGATTGCTTAAATTTATTTTGATGATATTGTGTCTCGCTCTACTTCACCATCTATGGTACATGACTTTTTAGTCTTGATGCAGGCTGAATTTGAGATGAGTTTAGAGAACTCGCATATTTTCTAGGACTTCAGTTCAAACAATAAAAGAGTAGCTTGTTCATCAATGAAAGTAAGTATGCCTTGAATTTAGCCAAGAGGTTTGGGAATGAGCAATTCTCGAGCTGTAAGAACACCAATGGGGGCTACTGATAAGTTGGTGAAATATGAGAAAATGGTTGGAGTTGATTACAAATTTTACAGGAGTATGATTGGAAGTCGGTTGTATCTTACAGCAAGTCGATCAGATATATGTTTTAGCATGGGAGTATGTGTGAGATTTTAGGTTGATCCTAAGGAATCTCACTTGAGTGCTGTCAAAAAGATAATTCAGTATACTAGTGGGACTTCTGAGTATGGTATCTGGTGTTCTAAAAATTAAGAATCTCATTTGGTTTTTATAGTGATTCAGATTGGGCTAGTAATGCAGATGATTGTAAGAGCGCCATTGGTGGATGTTTTTTTATTGGTACGAATATGGTATCTTGGTATAGTAAGAAACAAAACTCGGCCTCCTCGTCAATCGTTGAAGCTTAATAGCTTGCTACTGGAAGTTGTTGTGCACAACTATTGTGAATGAAACAAATGATGAATGACTATGGAATTAAATAAGGGCATCTAAAGGTGTTATGTGATAACAAGAGTGCAATTGATATATCAAAAAATCCAGTTCAACATTCTCAAACAAAGAACATAGATATAAGGCATCATTTTATTTAGAATTTGGTTGAAAGGAAGGAAGTAGAGGTTGCATATGTTCCAACATCTGAGCAGTTTGCAGATATTTTTGTTAAACCGTTAGATACTGCAACTTTTGAACTCCTCAGACAACACTTAGGAGTATGTCATGTTCGTGGTATTTTTTCTTCTTCATCACCTTTTATTTAGTTTTAGTATTTTTTTTATATATAAATTCATAAAAACACACAATTTTTTTTAGAAAGAATAAAAGGAAAAAAAATGGAAGAGGTGTGCATGTTGGAGTTTGGAAACCTAATGAGCCTATGGTGATGTGACGGCTAGTGGGTGAAAAGGTAATGATGCGTTCTAGGTAAGGCAAAAAGTGGTGCGGTTATTAAGAGAAAGAAAGTAAATATTTGAAGAAAAAAATTATCCCCTCAACTTTCTTCCTCTTTGGCTAGAAACCCTTCATCTCTCCTATGCTCCCTATTTTCTTGTAATTTTTTCAAATTTGGATGTCTCTTGCTCGAAAAATTAGGGATAATCACAAGCGGAGAATTATTGAAAGTTTGAGACTCTAGGTTGAGTAAAACTTTACACCACACCTAGCCAAAAACCATGTCATTCTAGTCATTCTATTCTCAAAAACCATGATCATCACTGACATGAAGGAGCTTCAACTCTACTATGGAACTGGACAGCTGCAGCCATCTCCGATATACACCTTAGCGTACATCTGTCAGAAGATACATAAAGGTAAACACTTCAAAATTGATGGCATTTGATTTTATTGTATATGAGAATGTATTGCATGGCTTGTGGAAACTTGGAAGAGTATATATTTAAGGCCTTATAAATCTCTATCTGGGGAAGTTAGCAGGATAAAACTTGATAAACTTTTGAAAGGGAAAATTGGGGACATTAGATATATGGAGGATTTGAACCCTATGCTAACAAAGACTGGATTTACCGAATATGAAGGGAAGAAAGTATTTTGTATCTACACAGCTGTCCCTAAACCTACAAGGTTAAGGCTAAGATCATATGAGAACCGGGTTTGTTCCGAACAGACAGGAAAATCCACAGATTTTCTGACACTACTTAAGTTTGATCATAAGAGTTTTGAGATAGCTGAGAAAGTTAGAAATGCTTCCCCACCTGTGATTTTTGTTCCCGGTGATGAAAAGTTAGAAGCTAGGGATGCTGGTAATGTTCCAACACAGACCGTGGATATAGGGCAAGACTTTGTAGATATGGAGATTGATGATGAGGCTACTGGAGAGGTTGATGTTGAAACATCGGAGGCTACTGCTGAAGAAGATTATGACTTGGGTGGAAGACCAACTTATGAGAAAGAGTTGCATTTAGGACAGTATGATGAAGCATGTTTTAACTCCAGGGATGGAGACAGGGGGATAAAATGTTGAACCAACTTATACATGCCTTGAAGATGTTTCAAAATCAGGCATCCATAGTGAAGGAGTTGATAGTCATGTTCTAACCCAAGAGCAGACTGAAGAGGAAGCAGAGGACGGAACCAATGTTCCAACACAGGATGTGCACTCAGAAGACCTAATCTATACCAGTGATGAATCTTTAGATGAGTTTATCCAGGATCGTCCAAGGAGATATAATAGGAAAGCATCTGCTCCTAATTCCCTCAACCAGAACAAAAAAAAGAAAGTCAAAGTTGAAGCTGGCCAGAGTTCAAGATCTGCTCCATCTGCTAAGGATGCACTGAATTTTTTTTAAGACTGTAAGGAGAGCTGGGAAATTATCAGTCGAAGGAGAATTATTGCAGAGAGACCAATTTATCTTAAGTCATACAAGGAAAGTGGCTCCACATTCTTCCTTAATTATCTAGGTTTTAGAACAGCTGCCACAGTCTACAAGGAGTACAATAGAGATTTACTACATGAGTTCTATGCCAATGTCATAGAAAAGAACTTGGATTCAGATTCTTAGTGGTATGGAAGGGCATTTGTGCATGGAAAAGTAATCAGATTTCCTATGGAAAAGATTAACAAGCTGCTTGGGCTCTCCGCTCATGATTTTGTGAACACCCATGCTAATGATTTTGAGGTGACATATGATCAAATATTTTTGAGACAACTGTTAGTTTGCAATATTAGTGGCCATTTCAGGGAAATGTAGCATCATCTAGCCTTACCAACTAGTATTTTTTGCTTATTCTAGATTGCTATTAACTGTTAGATTCTCTCTTCAAACACTATTGCCCTAACCAGAGAAAAGGCTAAATTATTGTATTGCATTGGAACAAATACCCCTATTATTCCTGGTCATATCATTCAAGAGAATATTCTATTTCAAGTTGTGTCTTCAAGGGTGAAAAATTCTCTGCCACACCCCTGTATCATCTTAGCATTGATTAGAGGAGAGAAAGTGAAGGTAGAGGACGATGATGTTGTTGTCTTCACTATCCCAATTAAGGCAAATTCTAGAACCTTATCTACCAGAAAGGTCAATAATCTTCCATGGAAACCATCAGAGGTTGGATCATCCTAATAGCAGCAAAGAAAGTAAAGGAAGCCAAAAATATTGCCATTAGTGCTCAGATTGCTGCACTCAAGGTTTAGATTGCAGCCACTGGAAGCAGAGTTAGCTCAGTTTGATGCTGCTGATGATGCTTAATTGTCTGATTTTCTTTGATTTTATGATGTTTTTTTCTTTTGATTCAAACTTTGGCATGTATTATGGCCTTAAAGGGCAGTGTTTTGAAATTCTCATATTTCTGGTATTTATTGGCTCTGTTGGATTGATGTTCCAACATGATTATTGATATTCTGTCTGATGTTCCAACATGGTGTTGAGTTCTGGATGTTGAGGTGTTTTTTGGAGTTATGGAATTCAGGATGAGTTATATTTCTGATCTCATGTTCCAACATCCAGAGTGGGTTTTAATTTGATCTTCATAATTGTATAGATATTTTTGTTGAAAGTCCAAAAGATTGATAGATCCACAAAATGCCAAAGGGGAAGATTGTAAAGTCTATATTTAGTTAATTGACAATTTGTGCCAACTATGCGAAGATGGAATAGTTTGTGTTGAAACATAAAAGAAGGAAATTTGGGTGATAAAAGGAAAATGAAGACAAAATCCGAGAAGCAATATTTCTGTCTATGAGTTGTGATTGAAGAATACATCAATTTCTATATTTATGTGATTGAATTGGATTTATGGAATTGATGTGATAATATCCTTTTCGCAAAGGATTAGGTCTGATTTGATGGAGTATATTTTATTTCCTTTCTTTAAGGGATTGGATTTGATATTTCCTATCTCCAAGTGATTTGATTGTAATCATATTCTGAGATGAAGAAGGAATTATTCTGGCTTAGATCTTCGCGTGTTAGACTAGAATAAAATAGAAGACGATTTGGTTGAGCTACTTACACTTTTAATTGAAGAAAATCTGCATCCAGATTATCGCATCCTTCCCAACTGGAAAAATGGTACATATGCACCGAGGCAATATTGGTGTAAGTTACAACATATACACCAGTGCTAATATGTTATTGTGACCATACTGGTGCAGTTAATAACGAAAGCACCGGTAAATTTTGTACCAGTGCCTAAACCGATGTGTTAAATGCAAAAAAATAGAAAATGACTGTGAAGCAGCACCGATACCAGAGATATCGGTGTATGTGATCGGTGACATTTATATCTAGAACATCAATATATTTTTATACCGGTGCCTATACCGATGCGCGAAATGGGAAGAAATTGAAAATTGATTATGAAGTAGCACTGATAACGGAGTTACTAATGTATATGTCCAAATATAATTTAAAAAAATGACACCAAAACTATGTTTCAGGCACCGGTTGTTAGTCTTACCGGTTCCTATGTTATTTAAAAAGTGGGAAAAGAAGGTTGTATTAGCACCGATATTGTATGTAGGACAAGGTACTGGTGTAAGGAACGAATTATTCGATTGAAAATATGCAATGGCACCGATATAGTTGCTAGTTTATAGGTGTAGGAATATATACCGGTGTAAGTTCCGGTTTATATTTTTGAAAAAATACCAATAGCACCGGTTGTCTTTTTCAAGTTCGAAAGCAATCTGCAGCATCCACATTCCTGGTCAGTGGCGGAACTAGGGGGGCGAGCCGGTGCGGCCGCCCCCCAGCTCCGGTGGTGCACCCCTGATGAACAGTAACAGCCCCTCCTCCGCCCCTCATCAAATTTTCCTCTAGTTCCCCACTGTTCCTGGTGCTACATTATTAAGAGCGAAAAAATCTAAACAGTTCAATTTTATATCCACATATTATGTGTGATAATAAGAGATTCTGAAAACGGCATGTGATAACAAAAAATCACACACATAAATTAATCAATAACAAGCAAATCACATAAATAAGTAATCCACTGAAATACAGGACTGTAAGAAGTATCAAAATTAATGCCAAAAACTCCAGGTCCAAGAAGAAGATTAACAATGGAGAGGAAGAAAAAAACCTTTCTGTTATTGATTTCCTTTTTTTTCATTGCCCCTGGATCTGATCATGGAAACTTAGTGCTCGCAAAGAGGTCCTCATATATTGTCCACATGGACAAGTCAGTGATGCCTAAAACTTTCCTAAGCCACCATGAATGGTACTCTTCAATTCTTGATTCCATCAAAATCAACCCCTCTTCATCAAACACACATATCTACACCTATGACAACGTTCTACATGGATTCAGTGCAATCTTGTCGGAACAAGAACTCGAGTTCTTGAAGAAATCACCCGGCTTTCTCACGGCTTACAGGGATCTCCCAGCCGAAATGCACACCACCCACACCCCTGACTTCCTCTCCTTAAACCCCACCACGGGGCTATGGCCGGCCTCGAATTTTGGAGAAGATGTCATTGTTGGAGTCATAGACAGCGGCATTTGGCCTGAAAGCCCGAGCTTCAAGGACTCCGGGATGACACCAAAGATCCCTGCCAAATGGAGAGGAAGATGTGAGGATGGAGAGGGGTTCAACTCCTCACTCTGTAACTTGAAGCTGATTGGAGCTAGGAACTTCAACAAGGGGTTCATAGCTACTCATCCCAACGTTTCGGTGGACATAAATTCTACAAGGGACACTGTTGGACATGGGACACATACCTCATCCACCATTGGAGGGAGCTTTGTGGAGGGAGCCTCCTTTTTTGGCTATGCAAATGGAACAGCCAGGGGAATCGCGCCTCGAGCAAGAATCGCCATGTACAAGGTTGGATCTTCGAAGGGAATCGCTTCATCTGATATTCTTGCCGGAATGGACCAAGCTGTTGCAGATGGTGTGGACATAATCTCCATATCCTTAGCAGTGGGTACTAGTATCAATGAAGATCCAATCTCCATAGCTTCCTTCGGGGCAATGGAGAAAGGAATCCTGGTGTCCTGCTCAGCTGGAAACAGCGGTCCAGCTCTCGGAACATCCATCAATGGCTTCCCTTGGGCACTTACGGTTGCAGCAAGCAACATGGATCGATCGTTCGGAGGAACCTTAACTTTAGGAAATGGTTTAACCATAGATGGATGGAGCATCTTCCCTGGAACAGAAAGTCTTACACAACTACCTCTTATTTACAACGAAACAATTGCTCCGTGCGATTCGATTGACCTGCTTTCCTCTGCTGGCAATGGTATTGTGATTTGTGATAACCCGGATTTGTTCTTAGAGGGAGATATAGTTGCCAATTCAACCGTTTCAGCAGTCATATTCTTCTCAGATGATACCTTAATGTTCCGCGACTCGACATTCAACTTTCCAGGGGTTGCCATTAGCACAAAGTTTAAATCAGCTGTCATTAGCTATGCTGCAAATGATTCCAAACCAACTGCTACGATTCGTTTCCTGAAAACGTTGTTGGGAACAAAACCGGCGCCTGCAGTAGCTGATTTCAGTTCCAGAGGCCCTGATTTTAACCTTCCGATCATCTTGAAGCCTGATCTGATGGCGCCAGGGGTATTAGTCCTAGCCGCCTGGATCCCAAACGCCCCTGTGGAGACCATCGGTAACAAAGATTTCTTCAGCGGTTTCAAACTCGAGAGCGGAACATCCATGGCCTGTCCCCACGCTTCCGGCATGGCGGCGCTCCTGAAAGGAGCGCACCCGGATTGGAGCCCTTCCGCCATCCGTTCCGCCATGATGACCACCACGGATACCGTAGACAACACCGGAACTCCGATCAAAGACACCGGGTTCAACTTCACCTCCGCCTCGCCTCTGGCCATGGGATCAGGGCAGATAAACCCGAACCGCGCGTTAAATCCAGGCCTAGTGTACGACGCCACAGCACAAGATTACATCAACTTGCTGTGTTCCATGGATCTGACACACGCACAGCTTTCATCCATCACCAGGTCCACAAACACCGATTGCTCCGATCCCTCCCCCGATCTGAACTACCCCTCCTTCATCGCATTTTACCAGAACAGGAGAGAAAACGCCACGGTTCTGTCAAGGACTTTCAGGCGGACGGTTACCAATGTCGGAGACGGCGCGGTTACATACGAGGCCGAGGTGATTGCTCCAGAGGGGTCCGCTATTACTGTAAGCCCTGGGAAATTGAAGTTTGAGGGGAAGGGTGAGAAGAAAAGCTATTCCATGACAATACAATACAATGATGACAGTAATTTGAGAGTGAGTTATGGTTCATTGACATGGTTTGAGGTTGGAGGAAATCAGAGAGTGAAGAGTCCTATTGTGGTGTCTCCAATTTTCAGAAGTGTTTAAATTGTCAAATACTCCCTCTGGTTTTCTAACATTGGCTCACTTTCCTTTTTTGGTTGATTTTTTTAACAATGACTCCTTTCCATATTTGGCAAATCCTAGATTGTTTCATCCACTCAATTTACATTTTACTCTACCAATACAATCTACTCCACTCATTTTACTTTTCTTAAATATTGATCCCTTTTGTTGGGAGCCAATCTTAAGCAACCGGAGGGAGTATGATAAATGTGGTATCACTGATACAGTTCATGAATATTTTGTGTATTTTAAACTGTACGGATGCTGTATTATTGCTACAGGGAGTCATGGAAAAATGCATTTTCATGATTATTTTGTGTATTTCAAATTGTACGAAGGTGCACTCTTCTATGTGACATTGTAGTTACTATATAAATATCGAACTCTCTCCGTTCTAACCGAATCTGCACACTTCTTGATCAACTTTTTCAAACTATGTTTGACCACTGATAACTTTATTGCTGTATACGAATGGTTTATTAAAATTTTATATTAGAAAATACAAGATGCATGGAATATAACAATATCTAACATGATGATGTTGGTAAATAAATTATATGGTATTACTGGTATAAGAAGCACTGCATTTTTATCAATATGTTGTGTATTTTAAATTGTGCGAATGTGTAGTTTTCTATGTGAAATTGTAACTAATATATGAATATCATAACGCATGAATAATAGTATTTAATTACACATTTAATAAATATAATGCACATTCATAATATTTTAGAGGTTCCATATAAGAATTAGTCAGTCCATTGAAAATTCCTGCTTCTCTTGTTCCACCATTAGAGAGGATGGAGAACAACTGTAGACTTCTTTTTTTTTAAAAAACAATAAAATATTGTTACTGACTGACACCCTACTCTATTACATTTATAACTCTTTGCTGCAGTATGTTCCCTATTGAGATTACTTCTAGGGATTTTGACGAATTTAATCGCCTGAAAAGTACGACCTAGTTGTCGGAATTCGTCAAATAATGCTTTCGACTGCCAAGGAAGTTTGCTCCCCTCATCTTGCATTAGGCCATGGGCAGTAGTAGAAGTTAGCTGTCTCTTACCAATTAAATATATTATTTTTTTCAATCTCTCTTTTTCACCTAATACTAAGAGATCACTTAAGAGACCATCTTTTTTTGCCTCCACAGTGGTAAGATACCACAACTCAGCACTATTCACGGAGCCCACTTGATTTTCTCTATCCTACTCATTAATTTTACCATTAACATTTAATCTAAATAGATTTTAGCACCCAAATTGGGTTGAATATAAAATTTGATAATGCATTATTGCTAAATGAAATGAAATTCGTTTTTCAAAAAAATAAAATAAATGGAAACGGATAAAAAGAAATGGAAAAACATAAAAATAAACGAAAAATAGGAAAGCAAAAAAATAAATGGAAAAAAGATAAAAGTTCGTGCGAAATTATAAATTGAAAATGACAGTAGCAAAAAATAATTATAACGATTACAAAAATTACGTAAACTAATTAAATATTTGAAATTGATCTAGTCCGACCAATTATTCTAATTT
>JAULKM010000008.1:15855374-15867589 GCA_032355605.1 Rubia tinctorum
ATTTTAAAAATTAAAAATTATATCATGTGAGCCATCATCGTCAAATCAGATCAGAGTGTAAAATTATAACACAGTTCATCAAAGTAAATGAAAAAAAAAATCTCCCATAAGAACATTATTTATTTATTTTTAACAAACCAAGAGTTATACTCCCTCTGATTTTCTAACTTTGGCTCCATTTAAGCAAAAAAATTCAAGACATGTTTGACCATCAATAACTTTAATTGCATATAATAATGGACGTCGTGTGAGATGTCTTTGGATTCTTCATAACACGTAATTTTTAAAAAGTAAAATTTTATATTATGTTATTATACGAAATTAAAGTTATATGTGGTTAAACATGCCTTGAAAATTTTCAGAAAAAATAGAGCCGTTAAGAAACAAGAGGGAATATAATATATTTTTTATTTTTAATGAAATTACCCATTAAAAATGAAATGTAAGTTACTGAATCCAAGTTATAACAAACTTTAAGTTACCTATTTTGTAGACTCAAATTGGAAACATAAAAGGAAATTTCATATAGGGTAAATGGAAACAGAATCAGATTAAGATTCAAAAGGCAACTCTTACATCTTAAAAGGAGTAATTCTTCTTCTTTTTTTTTGTAAAGTTGAGACACGGTTTCATTCATAAAACCAAATCCTTATCAAATAAATTCATGAGAACCTTAAAAAGAAAAACTAAACTCACGAATTGACCCAAAAAAAACTAAATAGCACAAAGCCCAGCAATTAATACCACAACATTAACAGAACTACACATTCAAGTCCAAACTTGCAAAGGGCTAGATTGACAGTTTCATTTTATGGGGTACCCCGAATGAATGCCTTAACTTCTGTCAACTTACCCTAAACTCCCCCAACCCCACCTAGACAAAGGTTAAAAAAAATTACCACCTGCCCCAATAAATTTAAAAGCAGCTCCGGGCAGTGATCAGATACGGTGGGGTCCTCTGTTATGCACATGAACTCCCGGCGGCGGAATTGTTCCTTTTGGGAGCAGCTGAATTCCCGGTGAGCCCACTGTCCCGGGCCCGCTTATTGGTGCTTCTCTGATCCTCCTTCTCCATCATCTTCATCAGATCATCGCCAAACATCTCCACGAATGTCCGCTGCAGATCCTCCAAGCTCTCCTCCTTCTTCTGTCACGGAAAACAAATTCATTAATTCCCCCAAATTCTCTAATTAATTGGGTTAACTAAGGAATAATCCTCACCGCCGATCCCACATTTTTGTCCATCATGTTCATCAGCTCATGCAGGAACTCCCCCATCTCCTGCAATGACAAAGGCAACAAGGTCAACCAAGGCGGCGTGGAAAATTACGTAATGTTGAAATCTCTTTGTTTGGGAGCGCACCTCGTCCTGTTCCATCAGATCGAGGAATCCGGCGTCGTACATTGATCGCTTCTCCCCGTCCGATAGCACTGCAGCAAGGCAGTAACCGTCAATTAATGTCGCCGTCCGAATAGCCAATTCCGTAACAAATAATAAAATTGGAAAAAAAATCGAGTTTTTCACCTGAATAGGCCTCTTGGATCTTCTGGAATCGGCGATTGGCTTCTCCCGTGGCGTCGGGATTCTTGGTCCACCGGTCCGGGTGCCACCGCTGCAAAATTAATTGCTTTCAAAATCACAATTTTGCCAACTAATCAATGTAATTTTTTTTGTCTATTTTCAATCTTACTAATGCGAGCTTCCGATACGCCGTTCGAATTTCGGACGAGGAGGCGTCCTTGCAGATCCCAAGGACGGAATAATAGCAGGACCCGCCGGAACTCCCTCCTCCTCCGCCGTCCATAAAAGCTGAGAGAAAAAGCCGATGAGTAATTTAGGTGAAAAAGACCATGAGAGGGAAAAAAATATCTGTGTCTAGGGCGAATAAAAACTGTAGTTAATAAAGAAGAAAGTGATAGTGCAGGGAATATTGGAAAGTTCTAGAGATTTTGAGATTTTTTTAAATATTTTTTCCAGACGAGGAAGAAGATATTTTGCGAGTGCGGGCTTTGGATCTGGGCCTTGGTCTTCTGGTTATTGCGGTTTTGCCATTTCAGTTGACACGTGTGAATAGTGTTGTCGAAAGCATGAGGAAGAGATGGTGGGAGGATAGAAAAAAAAATTACGTGGGGAAATTAAGTATGTAGGAGTGAGGGGTCAATTGAAATATGACATGTGGTAAATGAATGAATTAAAAGTTAGTTTTTTATATTTTTATTTTTTAAATTAACTTATTTGTCAAATGTTATATTTTAATTAGCCCCTCATTCCCACGAGATCAATTCTCCATATAAAAAATTTTCTTGTGGGAGCAGGCATGCAATCTCTTGGAGTTAAGTTACACTTGTGGGGTGCCGCTGATCGGTTTGGTGGTAGTACACTTGTTGGGGAATATCACCGTCGGATTAGATCTCTCTTTTTTTTTTGTTCAAGCTTTAAAAATGAATGAATGTGGGGAATTATCTCTTCATTCGAATATGGAATAAATATCATGATAAATTGAATGTGCTACTCCACATATATGATCAATTTAACCACATATATGATCTTTTCTTATGGTTGCTGCATCTTAATCAAAGATTAAATCAATATTTGTTAATTTTAATCTGTTGAAAACTAGGAAAATTATAAACAGAAACCTATCCCGAGCAATTGCTGCCATATATACCATTTGTTTAGAAAGAAATAGTGGACACCATGGAATTGTGCTTCACCAACTCGTATATGGTGCACCCGGTTACAATGGAGTATGTATCCCTAATGAATACATGATATAGTAATTTATTCTTTTATATTTATGAGATTACTATCCATTACGATCACTACGATATCCAGGTTTATAAATAATATAATTTACATGTATATCATTCTTACCGTATCCCCATGGTACGATATAATTTACGGTGCTTTACAGTCATACCTATTTCAAAATTCCAAGCCTCTGATAATGATTATGCTGTTAAAGGAATAATTCCATATTTCAGGAATAAGAGAAAACGAGAATTATGAAAAACCCTTAAACAAAGGAATCAAGTTAAATTGTGATTCAGCTTTCAAAACGGGAACTACACTCTCTAGTTGTGCCTTGATTCTTAGAGATCACACAGGTACAATGATATCAGCAAATCAGTGTTTGACCGCATAATCAAATCCATTGAAGGCTGGACTTATGGCTATTCAAAAGGGAACTCGGATTTATGGTCTTTACAGACACTGACGGTTCAAACACACTCTAAATGTGTTGCTCAAATGATTGAATATCAAATAATTGTTCTTTCAAGGCTGAAAAACTTAATCGGGGACATTCAAAAAATTACCTAACATGTACAAATTATGCTAAATAACATGTATAGGGAAACAAATCACGGAGTAGATTCTCTAGCAAAGAAAGCTTTGATTACTTAGGTCAAAATACTATACAACTCAAGTAACATGCCAGATCAACTACGGAGGTTGTTGATTATGGACTTGCACAAATACCTTTTCAAGGGAACTAGCAATGAATAAGGATCATGTCTAAAAGATGATATTACACATTAAGGAACAACGGTTTGTTGATGCGCATTGTTCAGTTACAATGGTTTGTTGGCCATGATTCCTGGGGAAAAAGGTTAGTTGGCCAGTTCTAAGAGTGACAAAAGGAGATATGTATATGAGATACATGCTTAGTTTACATCCACGCTCAAACCAGTTCTTGGTTTTCGGACATGACTGTGGGAAACATACTCGGATTACTGATCATATATTGAAAAGTGTAGGTTTTTTCACATATTGACGCAAAACGGTACTAATCCTCCAGTAGCAGATTCTGCAAATCATTCTATGGGTCCAAGTCATGCACATAATGTCCTAGAAACTGTTGTATAGTGGGTCTTATATTGTATAGTTGCCCAGGTTTTTTTTAGAGAGGTAGAATGGGTACTATATTGATGTTTGGCTGGTAGACCAGGGGTTCAAGTCTAGTCTTGAACAATATTGTAAAGTCTCCGTACTTATATTTTTGATTGACTTTGGGTACAAAATAAATATCCCTATCATACCACGGTGGGTTTTTTAAAAAAATTTAAAAAGCATACGAATAGTTGCATAAGTTATATCTACATTATTTAGTAGGAGAGATGAGAGAGGAGAGAGGAGAGAGGAGTTAAATGGCTTGTAGAGATACATGGAGGGCTTAGGTTTTGTCATATAAAATTGAGATGGTAATTTTATCTGAAATAGAGGTCAATAGGGGAGTGCAATCCTTTATCGTATGTCCTTGAGAGATGAGATTTGAGGGTCGACAGTAGAATAAGAAGTTTGTATGATTTTGATCTTAGACTTCATCGTTATGATGTTAGGCGAGGGTGAAAAGGGGGTGGATTTTATCAAATGTCAGGGGGATCGAGAGAGTTGGATTGATCAACATGATTGGAATATCACATGACTTTCATGTTAGGCTTGCATATTTTTAATGTGAATAAATATTTGCTTGTGGGATTCTTCATTTATTTATAATTAATTATACCTTTCATATTACTTCCATTTATACCTTTATACTTATGTATCATTGTGTCATGAGTTTTTTAAATTATCTCTATGTTTGTAGAGGTAGAGAAACAATGCTACTTATTAGCCTTTCTATATCCGACCACCGTGTCAGATATATAGGGATTCAAGTATGGTTGGATGGATATTGTCCAAATGAGATACAGGTTTAGTATGAAATCTCTAACTTGTATAAAATATGCTTTCTCAACTTTGTTGATAAAAAGTATTTGAAAATTTTTCAGTTATGAACAAGTACAACACTAAAGGTATGAAATAATTTAGCAAAATAAAGAAGTATCGTGATAGATAACCATTCATGTAATCATCACAATTTTCACCTTATAATCCAATGTGAAAATGAATAATAACATAGAAAGTGATAAGTCGTTAATTAAGAAAAGAAATACAATTAGGTTAGAAAATAAATCACGAGAATTTTATGAAAATTTAAAATTATTTGGATGTTTACAAACTTAACTTGCCAACTAATCACATTTATTAGTATTTTATTTATTCGATCAGTGAAATTTAACATTGCAGAATTTTTTAATTAGCCTATTGGTTGAAGCACTTTATAGCTAGAAAGTAGTTATAATAACCATGTATAAAGGTTGGAACATGTATTAGATGTATATAAATGACTGGTGAGATGGTTAGCTAACACGACGCCAATCTTTATGAGAATGTAAGTAGCACACATTGTTTTAATATATTATGTTTGATATTAAATGTGAGATGATTTATTTATAAGGCTATATTATTATAAATATATTGAAACATATAATTAAATCATCTTAAAATATAACGAAACCTCTCTTATTAAATTAAAAAATATACCATGGTTTCCTTTTAAGTTTTACATAATAATTATTTACATATGGCTAGATTGTATGGTGGGTTGTTTTAGGATTCGTATGAAATAATACATACAAACATTTCTGTTTACTTAAATATCTTTCGAATGTTAAATTGAATCCATGTCTGAATTGGGTAATTATCCATTTTATAAACCTATATTTTTAAAAAAAATCATTAGGCATGAATGAATATTCATGAGATATAAAGGTGGACAATTCTTTTATGACATGAGTGGATTAAACGTCGCATTTTAAATCCACTTTAGTTAAATCTTCACGCTAAAGATAGTTTAACTTTAATGAAAAAATGAATCTCTTATATGGTTGTTGATGTGTGTTGAATCACGGTCGGATAACCAAATCTTGTTTCAATGCACCAAAACAGCAAAACATACTCCCCGGGGACGGCCGGAGGATGAAACTCTGGTACCAAAGTAAGACCTACGTATTTGATTTAGGTATTGAGAATTGAATGAATAAAATCAAGGAATATCTTGTTATTTGTAAGGGTTATTTCCCAAGAAATCTCCTAATCATCCTGGGATGAATATGTGCTTGCCATGTAGGAATGTATGTCTTACCATAATAGAACTACCAAATATTCATTATACCATAATTGTAGTTGAAAAAGAGGTGTAATTCGAAGGTAGAATCAGAATTAGAGATCTTCTCTTTGGTTGTTGGGCTTCGACCCAACATAATGTATGATATGGCCTTTGGCCCAAGTAGAGAGTAGTAGCATAACCTTCAGCCAAATGAAGAGTTTCGGCTTCAAACCTTATCAACAGCTCCCAAGAGCTTTGGCAAGGACCATTGATTCTCTCTTGTATCAATGTCTGAAGGGCATGCATTGTGGGTGACCTTTAGAATTCCTTTTTTTCAGAATAGCTGTTAGGTATCCGAATTATTTTGGCACACTCTGCATTGGTTAAGGCTCTACGTGCCACGACCATGGGCTAAGGAGAGAACTTTCTAAGCAATTAAACACCAACATCATAAGTAAAGATTGAAGTTGAAGATGCAAAGCGGATTGCCTCACAATTCACTCACATATCATTTGCTAAAGATTATATGGAAACTGTTTCAGAGGCCCATCAATTGACCCAATTTGTAACCCAAATTGTTTAATCATTTTATAAATATTGCCAGTGTTTAAAAAAAATAATGATTGCAACTATTACATATCAAACTCCCAACAACATTGGCTTTTACTGTTCCTCGTTTACTAGTTGTCTTTCCACTTTTAAAACCTTAAGTAGCTGAAATATTCTTGTTGCATTTCAAAAACCAAAAGGTAAGTTGAAAACTTTCTACGGTGTTGTCGATGATGTGTGGTTCAGGTAATCAACTACAATTTTGCAATCTTTCGAGAGTGTGATGAATGTGACATAGAGTTTTTGTGCTGATTGGAATCACATATGAAGTTTAAGACTTCAACATGTAAAGGAGAATTGGAGACAAAGAAATCATGCCTCTTATGTACTTATCTCTCAGATGGAACTAAATTGTCTATGGTGTTGTACTAAACTTCTTTTTTCCCCTAAAATGAGCCTAACTTTAATTGTCCGTGCATTTTCAGTTCTAATGAGAAGTTGTGTCTTGAATGTTTTCCTTCTTTGCATTTATACAAGACTGATGAATGCAGATCATTAATGTATTCCCCCTTATGTGAGATAATTATTGAATGTCGTTCTTTTTTAAAAGATCCCAAACTAGTTAAAAATTCACTGTCGTTTCCTCAAATAAGAGTTTATTCATAGATTTTCATATGTTCCGTAAAATGCAGACTGTGTGATTATTATGGGCTATCTAATCCACCTAAAGAATCATCATATTTTCAGGTGCTCCACAATTAAAGTTGAACCCTAAGGTAGATATTCTACAATTTCTTTTTGGTTGTACGCATTTAAGAAACAAAATTTTCCTGTATTTCCTCATGTAAACCACATCTAATACACAAGCTTGATTAAACTAGGTTGCGCTTATACAAATTCATAGATGTTGGAAATAAATTTGTTACATATGAAAATTTGATGATGTTTATTGGTATATTCAACTATCACAATGTTTGCTATAATTTTATTTCTAGGAGAGGGACACAAACATTATTGATCCTAGTGGTGTTTCGCATAGAGACATGATATCCTAACTTGACGTCGTATGTAACCGAAAGAATGAAGTTTGATTGTCAAAGATATATCTTGATACAGTCAAGGGCTCAAGGCATATGTGCAATTGCTTATTTAGGCCATTTAAAAGAATGAGAAGGATAAAACAGACTTTGATCTTATGTGCACAAATATTATTACTGTTATCAAAATCACAAATCCAATAGTGAAGTGGATTCCAAAACTAACTAATAATATATCGTAAAATAGTAGCCCTGTCTCACCTCCCCCTTTTTCTCTCAATCCCTATTTTTTTTCTTCAATCTTCTTTTCCCAATCTTCCCATCATAGGGAGATGGCGAAATAGTAATTTTTCAATTAGTATTCTTTGAATATTTATATTATTGAATAAATATGGAATTGTCTTCGTACAGTAGTATTTTTCTTCGACCTAATAGATTAGAGTAGTGTGTTCATGATGATCACTCAATTTAGTTATTCGCATCGATATTTTATTTTTGATCTAGTTGTACGAATGGTGTTCTCACAATTTTGTTTGCATTTTTATAGGGTTTTCGTTAATTTGGATGTGTCAAACCCGTGTTTTTGAAGGTGTTTACATCTTGGATAATGTAGATAGTGTTTTGGATCAATTGGTTTTGCGGTTCTTGAAGATCCCCGTTCGGTAAAGTGACTGATGCGAGATACGCTCCTCTCTACCAAGTGACCATGATTTTCACGGGGAGCGAGTTAATATCCCAATGGTGATATTACTGTTTTATTGGATCTTTATTCAGTAACATAACAGACTATCATTCTGGTTGATATGTAATTCATATATCCTTGCAATACATTAACTAGTGCTAGAGGTTAGTTGAGTTAGATGTCAATTTCACTCATTGTAATCGCTTTTGCGGTTCTTGAAGATCCCCGTTTGGGGAAGTGATTGATGCGAGATACGCTCTTATCTACCAAGTGGTCATGATTTTCGCGGGGAGCGAGTTAATATCCCAATGGTAATATTACAGTTTTTATTCTGTAACATTAAATACTATCATTCTGGTTGACATGTAATTCAGATATCCTTGCAATATATTAGTTAATGCTAGAGGTTAGTTGAGTTGAACGTCAATTTCACTCTTTGTAATCGCTGCTAAACGTTTTTCCCAGCACCTATGAATGATTATTTTGAGGGGGAAAATAGGCTAATAATATTACTTATAGACCAGAATTTTTTTTGCGTAGAGGATTTCAGTATGTGCAAGTGATAGTCAATGGAAAATTTTCAAGTGTCGGATAGAAGAAAACACTGCCAAACTTTTACTCGACATCTAATTTCACAGTGGTGGTTCACGGTTCAACTTTTTCCTTTTACACATTGCATTTGTTTGCAGTTTTGCAAATACTTCTTTGTTTGTGTTTTCACGTAAAATATCTCTTCTTTACATATAGGATTATGTCAATGACATCATTTTGACTAGAAATGGCCGTTCTCTTCTTCATCTGTTTATTTTTTGTGTTCATCGTGCGTTTTCCATAATTGATTTAGGTTTCCTTCAGTACATATTTGGCTTGGAAGTTTTGCATGCGTATGATGATCTTTTCTTGGTTTAGGTCAGATAAGCTCGTGATATTCTTCGTTGTGCTAGTATGTTACATGCGTAGGGCCATCTCTGGCAATTTAGAAGTCATGTATCAAGTATAAATATGAGGACCCTAAAAAAGCTAACTATAATTAATTAATATAAAATATAATTACCATGTTAAAATATTCGCTAAACAAAATCTAGCTATTAGAAATAGAATATATATATATATATATAATGTCTCACTTAAATCATAAATATTAAAATAAATAAATATATTTTTATCTTTTTAAAATTGTTGCTGCCAAAATAGGAGAAAAATATAGTATTTCAAAAGTATTTGTAGAGAAAATTATATATTTTTTGAAATTATAAATAAAAAGGAAAGAATTGAGGAAGAGTTAAAAGTTAGAAGGGTACAAAGAACTCAAAGTTGTGTGTGTGTGTTTATGTATGTGTATATATGTATGTGTATGTATATAATTAAAATTATTATTTATTATATAATTAAAAGAAAAAAGAGAAATTTGGGCTCCGAAAAATTTGAGGCCTTGTGTTGTAGAGCTGGCTGAACCATGTTTTTAGCCGGCCTTGCAAATACGGCACCTTTTCCCACTCCTTTTGGGCGTATTCTCATGCAGACTCCTACCGATGACCATTTCATAATGTCACTCGAATGTTGCATTATGTCTGCAGTACTCTTTATTGTGGCTTGATGTTCCTCTCTATACCGAGTGTTTCTTTAGTTCTTGGCTACTCTAATATTATTGGACTCGTTGCTTAGAGATTCGTCGTTCTTCTTGTGACTCTTCTATTTTCCTTCGTGGTAACCTTTTATCTTGGATTACAAAGAAATAACTTACTGTCTCCCTTTCCAATTCAGAGTCAGAGTATCGTGCCATGGCTAACACTGTTGCTGAATTAGCTTGAATGATGAATGTTCTTCGGGATCTTCGAGTGTCCTCTCCTGGTCCTCCTTTGTTGTTGTGTGACAATAATAGTGCTTTCCTTCTGCCTCAAAATCTTATTTCGGACAAAAGAGTAAACACATTAATATTGATCATAATTTTGTTCTTGAAATGGTGATTTCGGGCACGTTCAAGGCCTTTCATGTCTTTTCTGATCTTCAAATTGCAAATATTTTTATCAAAGAGCTCCCTAAACCCTAGTTCGAGTTTCGCTCCAAGTTCTGTGTTTCGCTCCAAGTTCTGTGTTTCGCTTGAGGGGATAGTGGAATAGATATGGAAAGTAAACATCTGGGACTTTCTAAAAGTCTGGTAGCGACCATGAGTATGGATGTTATATTATAACCAAACATGAAGATCAGATTGTGCAGAAATTAAGTACATTAGACGTGGGAAAGTTGGCTCTGATTCCACTCCAACGAACATGATCGAGAAGTCGTCCATTCCAAAGGTGAACTTTATCCGCGAGCTATTAAACAAACAGGAATCATAAAGTAATGGAATAGATGAACAAAAACTGTTACACTCCTGGCTCCTGGTCATGTTTTAGATGACCATGCAGTAACTTTTCAAGTTCAGAATCCGCACTTCAAATCATAATCTGCTTGCATTGTTCAAAATTCACGGAGAACAGAAACATCAAACAATACCTTGCTGCAAAAGCAGAATGAATGCTACACATCCAGGTGATTGTAAAGAAAGAAAAACATCGCTAACGGAAATCACCTCGCCAGAATGGGGGCGAACCCAAATACATACACCACATACGAGGGCACGTCTCCTTTTCAGGAACTACTTTACAAAGAAAGGGTTGATACAGAAACTTTCTGCCATTTCATCAACCAGATTCTGCCCTAATTATGTGATCTACAAACTTAACCCCTGCATACATTCGGAGGGGGAAAAACACCTATCTACAATGCACCCTCCACCAATGAAAGAACTGCTTCTGTTTGTACAGAATTTGTGAAAAAACAGCTGCTTAAATCTTCAAGAGCAGATAAAAAAACAAAGTGATACCTAATTAACACAGACAGTTGCAGCTTCAAAATGTACACTTAGAAGCTTTGCCATTCTTCTTGCAGCAACTTTTGATCATCTGCCATTTAATGACAGCCCGAATCTTGCACCATCGTGCCCTCGGGGATCCACTCCCCGAAATGTGAATGCCAATAGCAGAAGATACTGGATATTCAAAGAAAGAATTTGCCTGACATGGAGATGTTCCGACCAGAAAGTTCTCGTTGGCAGCAATTTGATCTGTCAAACCAAGTTGTCCTAGAGAACTTGGAGGATCCCAACCATATCCATCAGTAGGGAACTCATCATAAGAGTCACTGTTAATTAGGCCAACGTCGTTCAACATGGAATTAACTGCTCCAATCTGATGAGACGTCTCCCCTGCATAAGCTTTAAACTGATTCCCTTCTACTCCATACGTATTCTGCGAATTGAACTGAATTTCAAACTGATCTGTAAAGAATATAAACTGTGAGCTATGTTCAAACATGATAGCATAGATATTCTAGAGACTAAATTCAGTTCTTGCTTATGTCCTATGTAACCAAACGATACAACTTGCTCAAGAACGCGATAGGGAATCACTTCCGGCATTGATACAAGTTATGAATACTTGAAAAGGAGAATGCCGAAGAGTTTCTAACCTTGCTCAGCTGGAAAGTTAACATTCTGTGGAGCAGAAATGCCGGGGTTTGGGTTGTTATAAGCGCTCATTTGGAAAAACTGCAGTGCCATTTGGCGTATCATTGCTGAATGCTCATCAATGGGAACCACACCGTTCAAATTCTGGTAGACATTCCTCTTCAGATTATCAACCAACAGCTGCCAAGAGAAAGAAATGAAGTTGACATCACAGTTTTCGACACGAACAAGATAATAATCATAGCTAAGACAGAAGCAACAAAAAATAGTTCAGAGATATGTCTCTCTAACCCTTCTTTCATTCAAAACGAAAACAAATTATGTTTGTATAGTACTATAACCTAAATCTGAAAAACACCAATCACGCATTCACGTGGCCGCTCTATGAATTTCATAACTAAAGAGCACCCAAATAAAAACATTGCACGAGGATCACAAACCTTCTGAGGCATGTCGAGCATATCCAAAGGCAGGTAATGTCCCCCGTCAGTAATAACTCCATCAAC
>JAULKM010000008.1:15868871-15880820 GCA_032355605.1 Rubia tinctorum
ACTCGGCAGCCAGTGAACAGAATCGTAGGCAGTTTGCCCACAAAATGCAGCTCCAAAATCCGCGAGCCTGAACTGGACTCAATCCTAGTATGCGAAGACCTAGAAGAAACACTTAACAGGATTAGCCTCAGCTTGCTCAGTTTACATACAGCTATATTTATATCAAACAAATGATCCACAAAATTACTACAAGAAGCTCGATACTAAAGAAAGGTTCAAACAAGCAATAAAAAACCATAATCTTTACCAAATCTTACCTTAGAAAAAAGTCAAACGCTCCTTCTACCTCCTGCCTCACCTGTCCGAGCACAAGATCAAACAAGAATTTCGATTAGCCGAGTTAGAAATCCTTAACAAAATGCACAAAAATGACCCAAATCAAAGGAATTGTAAGCAAACAAACCATTGCTAATTCCAATTCAAGAAGAAACGCATAACTTCCACCTAAACACCCTCAACTCAGAAGTTCAAAAGAAACATAGAAGTTCCATCTTACCCAATTCCTAAGAGGGATTTCCAGCCTGGAGACGAATTCCTGAACTGAATCCTTACTCACATCTCTGCAAACACAACAACAAGAAACATTTGAAACAAGAAACCTCAAAACCATAGAAATATGAATTAACAAACGACTCCACTCGGCACCAATTGGTTTTAAACACGACCTCTACCTGACAAAAGGGGCAGGGGTCGGACGTTTAGAGCGGTTAGGAAAATCCGAGCCTTCCTCGCCGCTCTCTCCTGTCAACTGTCGTTTCAAGACCATCAAAATGGTGGTGATAAATAAAAAAATATTCAATTAAAAAATCACTATTACTAAATAGAGCTCAGATTATGAAATGAAGGTCGGAAGATCACCGAAGTAATAACGGCCAGCTTTATATACACACACGGTGAGGGGCAGAGGAGGTGAGAAATTGCGTGGGAAGCTTCAATTTTTTACGATTAAATAACGCGCCGATGATACTAAAAGTCAAGCTTAGTTCCCATCAAAACTACAAAGATTCAAACGGACCAAAAACATCTTTATTATTCTTTCTTCTTGTTGTTGATTACTATAATAACAACAACATTTTCAGCGTACTTGATTTGTGGCATTTTCTCAAGCCAAGAACACATTATAACACACCAATTTGTTTGATCAAATTTAATTATTTGTCCATGACTTTCTTTTCTTCATCGTTCTTGAAAGGAGCCATTTAATTGGTAAATAAATTACCGTACTCAGTCATGTTTGACTAGAGATAACTTTAGTTACATTTACTAACGATATCTTAAATTTTGATATTTAAAAACTACATGATACAAGGAATGTAACGATATCTCACATGAGTATATTGGTGCCTGTGCACTATTTAAAATTCATGGTCAAACATACCTTGATAAAAAAAATGTGCATATTTTACTGGGACAGAGGAGTAACTCGGATCTTAAAATGTGAAATTATTGTTGTGATGGGATTTTATTTACGCATTGGTGCACAGTAAGTACATGTGGTCAGCGTAGTGTATTAATACCACTAGAAATAATATTCATTGCCACGAAAAATGTGTATAGTCGCAAACCGCGTAAATTTGGAATTGTAATCAATAGAGTACGGACCGTAAGGTCCACAAAGATTTAGATTTGATTTTTGCATTAACGGACAGAATTTCAGAGTTTGTGACGTACATATGAATGAAATACTTTCCAAACAAATTGACACAATTACTTTTGGATCCATATTTTATGAAAGATGAGGTAGAAAATATTGATGGGAAATAAAAGAAGAGTATTTTGGTAATGGAATAGTTAACCAGTGTATTTAATCAACCTTTTGAGTGATAATATAGTAAGTGTATAAGCTCATTTTTGGTCATTTTAGGTAAGAATTGAATTGTGCCAATTTCTGTGGAACGAACAAAAATAGAAATTATGTCAATTTCTCTGGGACGGAGGGAGTAGTTATTGGTGAGTCCCACATGAGTGGAATATTCGAGAGATGGCAATACCAGATATTTTGGAAATGTACTATCCAATAATAAAGGGTGTTGCTATATCATGCCCTGTATTTTACTAACTTGCGCTATAATACGTATGTACATATATAAAACAAATTTTAGTTTAGAAAAAATAAAAAATAAAATTGAAAACCCAAAATTACAAATCAGCCCTTCTTCTTCTCCCTTCCTTCACCACTCATCGCCCGCCACCACCTCATTGCCGCCGCCCTTCTTCTTCCGCCACCACTCACGTCGTCGTCTTCGCCCTTTTTCTTCCGCCCCATTTTCTGTTGAATCGCGAGAACCGGGGTGGGGAAACAAGAATGGGGAAACGAGAACCGAGCGGTGGGAGAAAACGAGGACCGGAAAAGGAGAAGGGGAAAACGAGGACCGGGTAACGAGAAACCAGACGGTGGGGAAAATGAGAACCGGACGGTGAGAGGAAAGAGAGAACTGGGGGAGAAGGAGAGAACCGAGGGAGAAGGGGAAGGAGAGAACCGAAATGGTAATCAGAATTAGAACCGAAAGGGAGATATGAACCAGGCTGGGGGAGGAGAGCGAGGAAGGAGAAGAGAACCGGAGGGGGAAGGAGAACGGGAAATAAGAAAATAACCGGAGAGATGGAATGAGAACGGGGAAAGAAGAACAGACCGAAGAGGGGGAAAGGTAAACCGATGAGGGAGACCGGGAAAGGAAGAACCGGTGAGGGAGACCGGAGAAGAAGTTCGGAAAATGGGGATGAAAAAGTTGGCCACCGTCGTCCACCAGGGGTCGCCTCCGGCCAGATCTGAAGCTGCCGACCACCGCCAAACATCAAGCTCCCAGCCATCGACCACCACCTCCACTGCCAACCGCCATTTATTTACAAATTGTATTAATTAGAATTAATTACATTTAATTATTAATAACTACTCAGTCACACTATTAATTATATGAACAAATACAAAAAGTATTTCATTTGCACAAAATACAAGACACGATCAAGTAAAATATAGGGTGTGATATAGCAATCCACTAATAAAAAAACCTATAAATTAGGGTAAAGTGGACAATGTAATCCTCCCTCCAATCCGTACACTAAATTTCAAATAATCTTTTTCACAATTTTTAATAAACATATTTAATCATCAATATGTTTAACGACGTACTCCAACGAATTTTTAAAAAATTGACATTAACGATAAATAAAAAATTGAATTGATATTTAAAATTATTTACTACGACAAATTCAACAATATCACATACAATAACATTATTGTTTATATATCAGTTTAAATAAGTGGTCAAAGTTTAACAGTACTGAGACAGGAGAAGTATGAATTTTGGTGAGATTTCGAGTACTAACCGACAGTGGCGAAGCTATCCTTAAATTAATATTTTTATTGTAGAAATTATTCTTTTCTATAATGGTTTTGAGCAATAGCATTTCGCCAATCCTTAAATTAATATTTTTATTGTAGAAATTATTCTTTTCTATAATGGTTTTGAGCAATAGCATATCGAAAGTAATAATTGTGAGTCTGTACTCTGGTAAGACCAGAGAGTAAATTACAAATAATGAAAGTATAAGATAGGATGTTTCATATTTGGGGTTATGAATGTAAATACTTTCGATTTGGGGTTGGTTTTAAAACATTGACTGAAATTAAGGGACTGATTTGCAAACATTCTAAATAATATGCTTCCTCTGACCAACTGAACCATCCGGTGCGCGACACTGCCTCGTTCTCCTGCCATCCGTTCTTGCGAATCTTTACCGGATATAAACTCGCCTCTGATTGGTAGAACTATCGTTTGGCCAAAGGTGATAATTTTTTTAAATACCCCCGCCGATTTAATGGATGGTGTTGAAAGATATGTCTCACATCGTTTTCTTACAAAGATAATGACTTACATATAAGGTCTTGGGTTACCTCCACTTAGTACCAATTGGTTTTAAGATGGAAACCCAAGATACCTTGAAATTTAACATGGTATCAGAGCCCAAGTTGGGTTTTTGAGTCGATGTGTGGATCCCCCTTTAATTTGACCCGATATGGGTAGTGGAGTGTTTCCACGTTGGCACGTGAGGGGCGTGTTGAAAGATATGTTCCACATCGGTTTCTTACAAAGATAATGACTTACATATAAGGTCTTGGGTCACCTCCACTTAGTACCAATTTATTTTAAGATGGAAACCCAAGATACCTTTAAATTTAATAGATGGATGCCGATTTTTAGGGCTTCAGAAATGCTGCTGCAATCAGTAGTGTCTCTCCGCTATTCGAGGAAATGCAGGCTACCGGCCAGACAACGCGCGATACCAGCAAGGAGTTGTTGGTTCACATTGATGAGAAGTGTGCTCCGGCGATGCGACGGAGGTTCAGTTTTCTCGGCGTGCTCTGTTTTGTGGATGAGGAGATGCAGATGTTTAGACCCGATTTCCTTAGAATTTTGCTGGTTGTCCCTTAGTTTGGGCTGGTTGGGCTGAATCTTTATTTTGTGTAATTGAAATTAATTAAATTAATTAAAAAGTAAATAGAATTTTAAACATCAGATAAAATAATAAAAGTAGACTTAAAATTAATATAGTTAAATATCAAATAAAATATTAAAATATCACATAAAAATAAATAGTTAAACATTAAATAAAAAATTAAAACATCACATAAAAACAATAAAAATACACAAAGAATAATCAAATAACAAATAAAAAAATAAAATTGTTAAACATCCAATAAAAACAATAATATATGCATCAATTTTTTTAAAAAAATTAGGAATAGAAAAATACTAAAAAAAATACACAAATATAGTTAAAAATCAATATTAATCTTTTGAACGATATCAAAAATATTTTTTAATTATATTTTTCTTAATTTATTATTTTTAGGAGTTTAACACTGTACTCTTTTTTTTTCAATGGATTTTTTAATGAGGTAGTGTGCTCATATTTAGAATTCATATTTGAAATATTGTAATTTAACTGTTTTTATTCAATTAAAATTAGATTTGGTAGGTTTAGATAAGTTAGATTCATTCAAGAATTCATCTAATATTTGGATTGATTTACTTGGATGAATATGGTCATCATTTATATTTAAATTAGGTAGTTTAGTTAGATATCGTATTTGCTTCTTAAAACTGTCATAAGTCATTCCAATTTCTATTTGTATTGATCGAATTATACCCTACGAATAGGGGAGGTCTTTGGACGAATTTAACAACATTATTATCAATAAAAAATTCAAACTTTCGAGTTTATACTCTATTTTTCATTGTTGTTTAATCTTGCGGGTTAATTAAGTATCAATACCCTATGTGAACTAATCTTGTGGGCTTCTTAGTGAACAAAGAACCTTTTATTTGTGCGAGTTAATTAAGTATCAATATCTTTTGTGAACTAATCATGTGGGCTTCTTAGTGAACAAAGAACCTTTTATTTGTGAGTTAATCCTGTGGACTAGTTAACGAGCAAATTTTTGAATTGTGAACCAATCATGCGGGCTAGTTGGCTTTACAATTCTCGAGCTATTCAAGATCCAAGATCCCGAGAGCTAGTTTTGATAGTTTGTGCAACTATATTAAGGTTTGTGAAATCCCTCGTTTAGTTAAAGATTTAAAATTTCGCAATCCAGAGTTTTCGCAAGAAAATTTATATCAGTTGGTATCAGAGCAAAGCAAAAAAATTTGTGACCATCATATCAATTGGTATCGTAGGGAGATAACAGTTGGTACCTTCATATCGGTAATTTTATTTTTGAAAAAAAATCAAAAACCCAGCCACCGGACATCTCGCACCGCCGCCACTCAGCTCCGTTCATCTTCGACGCACCGCCGCTGCTCTCTTCTATCTCCGTCTTTGACCGACCATCATTTTTTTATCGCCGCCCGTCCATTCTTCGATCTTATTCTCTAGAAAATGTCATTGTTGTTCCAGATCTGTTCAGTTCTTCTCCGACCAAGTCCGCCGCTGCTGAACTCGTCGGCCTTCCCTCAGTGATTTTCTTTAGGCCGTTCGCATGAGCAACCAGTCGAATTTGATCCGTTTAACTCCGGTGTAGTCCGTTCCCAATTTAACGCAGACAAGCATGCGAAGAAGAAGACGGCGCGAGCGCAGACATTGGCGTGTGATTCATACGAGCACGCTTCTTGAAGGCGCATGTAACACACGCGCTCAACTTATGGTCCATCTCTTCATCTCAAGACCAACCAATTTATCGTGATGTTTTTATATTGTGGTGTTGTTTCAGTTTCTCGTCAGTTGTCCTTTATCTCGCGATTTCAAGTAGTTTTTGCCACATCCCACTACAGTCACTGTCTAGTCAGCGTCCAGTCACCGTTTCTTAGCAGATTTTCACAAGGATGGCGTGGGACATTTATCTAAAATTATTTTTGAAGATCGTTCATGTTTTGAGGACAAAAATTTTCAACCACGGAGGGAATGATACCATATCAAAAATATCATTTATTATATTTTATTAGTTTAGTATTTTTAGGAGTTTAACACTATACTATTTTTTTCACTGGGTTTTTAATGAGGAACTGTACTCATATTTAGAATTAATTTTTGATATATTGTAATTTAGTTGCTTTTATTCGATTAGAATTAGATTTGGTAGGTTTAGATAAGGTAGATTCATTCAAGAATTCGTCCAATATTTGCATTGATTTACTTGGATGAATATGGTCATCATTTATATTTAGTATTCCAAATGGCGCCGAATCTTGCATTCTGGCGCGCAATAAAATGTCCTTGGCATATCTGGTCTCACCAAGGAATAAGCCATCGGAAGTACGAACAACCTCCAATCCCAAGAAATGTTGTAAAGTGCCAAGATCGGTAATCTTAAATTCCTAATTAACACGATCAATAAACTTTCGAATGAGATGACCACCATTCTCAGTGATAATAATGTCAGTAACATAAACTAGCAAACAAAGTATAGAGGCACCCTGTGAAAACAAAAATAATGAGGTATCGGAAGAACTGCATACAAAACTCAGGCCAACAAAAAAGGAACTAAGACGTTGAAACCAAGCACGATGAGCTTATTTCAAACCATAAATGGCCTTGCGTAAACAACATACATAATCAGGACGCATCGGGTTTTTGTATCCAGCAAGTTGCTCCATATAAACTAGGGAATCAAGAACACCATTTAAAAAAACATTCTTGACACCAAGTTGTCGTAAAGGCCAATTACGAGTTACAGCAATAGATAAAACAGTACGAATAGTAGATGTTTTCACCACCTAACTAAATGTATGATCATAATCAAAATCAAGTCAAGAGAACCATCATACTTGTATTTTAAACGATATACCCATTTTGAGCCAACAACAGTAACATTTGGAGGACGTGGAACCAACTCCTATGTCTGTTGAGCGCGAAGAGAAGCCATCTATGAGTCCATAGCAGCAACCCATTCAGGATCATTGACAGCAAAATGATGACCACGAGGCTCGACCTTTGTAAATAAAGCACTCAGTAAGCCAGAAATATCACAATAAAAAATCCGTGTACTGCCATGAACGAGTAGTCATCAGCTGTCTAGAAGAGGGACCCGCAGCCAGAGATGGTGCAGATCCCCGAGGTAGGCATAAAACCCAGGGCATCGGGTACGGCACCCGAGGCCAACATCGGCATCCTTACAAGAGACGCAGATGGAGGTTTTGGTGAAGCTGGGCTTGTCGGATCAACCGACAAAGGTGGCAGCGTCCGATCAGAAGACGAGTGAAGCCCAGGCGCAGCCGGGGTGACCGGCTCGTGAGTCGGTGGCGGTAGTTGAACTGTCGGCGCTGGCTACTGTCGATCATGCAGCTGGTCACCCTGTGGCAGACATAAACATTTTTCTGAAGAGCCATGAGCTTCCGGTGAAATCTAAAAATTCAAATCTTCCAAAATAATGGGTGATCTAAAGAAGAAGATGGATCTAACGCCTCCGATGGAACTGACGAAGGCTTTAAAAAAGCTGAAACATCAAGTGACGATAAATCTATAACTGTGCCAGTACGGGCAGCTGGAAATAATGACTCAATCGAGCATGACGAGTGATGTACTCCTTATTCGTGACAAGATCAAGACATCGATAACCCTTGAAATGTGAATTGTAACCCAAAAATATACAAGAATAAATCTAAGAGGCCAGTTTATGCACATCATATGGCCACAAATATGGAAAACTCAACAACCAAATGGATGTAAATTGGAGTAGTCAGACGTAGTACCAAAAATAACTAAGAGAGGAGACTGACCAGATAAAAATAAGAGTAAGAAGTCTGTTAATGATGTAGACTTCTGTAAAAAAAAGTATCATACCAAAATGAATGATGAAGGCTAGAATGATAGAGCATCGATAAACTTGTCTCTGTAATATGACGATGCTTCCTCTTTGCATGGCCGTTTTGCTCTGGAGTGATAAACATCCAGACTTTCTCAAAGAGGAAATGATGTTGTGAGACACATGACTCAATCTACCATGTCAAAGTTAAAAAGATGCTTTAGAGGCACTCGATGCAACAAAAGCAGAGAAAGCATCACCACCATAATCCCAAACATATAAGCTACTATCAAGATAGCCTTTGCCAATAACATATCTAGTAAACTTGTTCGAAACAATGAAAGAATAATCATCAAAAAAATAACACCATTTATATCCCAAGTCAAATTGCTAATATACAACAAATTTTTAGTAGTGCGAAGGAACCAACAAAACATCAGACAAGGATAATGAATCAGAGACCCGAGAATGACCAACATGGGTAATGTTAAGAGCAGAACCATTAGCAACAATAACACGACGGTTACCAGAATAAGAAGAAGTTATGTGGTTGGTCGCGCCAGAATTAGCTATCCAATGAATATGCGGTAAAAAGGCCGGAGAAAAAACCTGAGAGACCAAATGAGGACATATCGAGGCAAAGTGACCAAATTTCTTACACCACTGACACTGCAACTAGTACCATTCATTGTGTAATATAGGACAAGAAGAATCAATATGACCCGAGAAGTGACACCATTGATACTCGAGTCAATCAAAAGAATCCATATGAGTATTTTTTAAGCTGAAAACTGCAACAAGATTCTGGAAACTCTGGTGGGCGCGTGAGAACACGCGCAAATGGAATTAAGCGCACGTCTAGGTCACGTGCGCATGTTTTCGCGCGCTTCTAGAGACACATGGTCAGGCGTGTGGATCTGACGTAAAGGCTAGGGCGATGAGCTACAAACACACCCGAGAAAGTGAAGAAATTGTAGCGATCGAAGTCGAGGAGACCAAGAACCGGACGCTAATCTTGAGCTTGAAGATGCCGAGAGCTGGATGGCAGCAGGCCGAGAACGATAGTAGCAACAGTGGCATAGGGTTGAAATTGGCGACGGAGTAAGAGGTGGCATGAGTAGGGCTGAAAACTTAAAGAGACCTTGCATGCGATAAAGAACGATGAGACGCCGAGGTATCCGGAGAAGAACGTTGATGAGAAGATGACCAGAGATGGCGGCTCAAATTGTTGAACCTCCTACGAACAGCTGGAGCAAGCGAGGAACAGATTTGAAGCCAAAAAAATGAAACTGAAGAGACCGGGAAATGGAGACGATCGGTATAGATTGGACGACGGCAGAAGACGGTGGCGATGGGCGGCAACCGATCGGAAAAAGGGATGGAAATTTATTTTGGTAATATTTGGAAAAGGGAGATAAAAGCCAAGAATTTTAGAGAAACATGACTGATACCATGATAGAATGTAAAACCCACAAATCACTTTGACTGTGTGTATTCATATATATAGTGAGTACAAAGAGTAGACAAAGCATAACATGATATATACAAAACCAATTAGAAAGAGTATTCATTTCTTATCCTGATTGTAAATCAATTATATCTCTATTGTTAGTGTTTTTCATTAAGGATAATCAAAACTTATGAAAGTTTTGATATTTTGAAAATTCATGTTATAACGAATCTAACAATTTATCACTCATTAGTATTTATACTTATATACCAATTCAATTTCTGAGTCAAAGTTAGGAAGTTTTGACTAAATGAATAATTAAATTGCAGATTGACATTAGATAGAGGGAGTACCATAGTCTTGGTGTACCACGTATGTGCATTTTTTGTAAAATAATATGTAATTTAATATCATTATTTGTGTATTATAATATTCATACTGTTTTCACAGTTAAATTACAATAACGCATAGAGTAATGATATTCTCAGTGAAATTACATGGCGAAATATCAAAGTGAATGATATGACATTAGAAAAATGACTAATATATCCATTATTTGTTACACCTTTTAAGGAATGTGATTAGTGATTTAGTCTTTTTATTAATGTCACATCATTCACTTTAATGTTTCACTATATATTTTCACTGAGAGTATCATTACTCTAATGCATAATAACACACTAAAAAGAATGCACACCCACATAATATGAAATATACAAAATATCTCTGAAAATACGGTGCTCATGGTACCCCAATAATACTAAATAATATGCCAATTAAATAGAGAGTAAGACTCATATGAGACCGTCTCACCATAATTTATGATGAGATAATATGCAAGATGAAAATTTTAAATTACAGAAACTAGCTTATATCATCTTTTATTTTCAAACAATTGTATTTTGATGCTTCGTCCCCTTATAAAATTAGGAGAGACTATCTCACCCAAATTTTTGTGCTAAATAAAATTGATCAAAACTCCCAATTTTCCATAATAGATTATAGATAAATTTGAAACACGGATGACTGTATACGTGTTGGATTTATAGATGAACAACAATTTGCTAAGTGCTCCATCATCTTTCTATTAATAACATTTTCAACGCAGATTTTGGTACTAACATGTAATTTATGATGACCTTATATTTTCGTTTTAAAAAAATGCATTTTTCAATCCTTGTCGTTGAGATATGAATTTAAACTTCCAAAAGGACTACTTTGTGTACGTACTCGGACTATTTGTAAAACAAACCAATCAAAATAAGCACAAAAACTTGTGTCTTTTGGTCGATGAATGGAAGTATTTCACATGTCCCATACACTTTAACTTTTAACAATATTTTAAAAATATATTAACGAATCTATAAGACATCATATAATAATATTCATATTTATACATTAACTAAATTTCATGATGAAAATTAAAAATATTTGGCTAAGTAAATATTTAAAATGCAGATTGAAATGGAACTAAGAAAGTAGTACTTCCTATGTCCCACCATAAACTGCACATTTACTATTTGACAGTCAAGACTGTTAAAATTTAACAACATATTTAAATAGATATATATATATATACACACAATAGTATTATCACATGTGATATTGTTAGATTCGTCTTCTAAATATCGACTTTTTATTTGTTGTTATTATACGTAGTTAAACATATTAATAGTTAAACATGTTTCTTAAATACCGTGGAAAAATTATGTGCAACTTATAATAGGACGGAGGGAAGTAATAGAATAATAAATCAATTAGAATCGGATTAAGAAAGAAATACACGGCGGTGGGTGGGATCCGGTGAGGCGGCACATGGAGGCGTGTGCGGCAGCGACGATTGAGATCGATCGGCCAAGTCTCGTAAGGTAGTTGAGCAGCGGCGGAACTCTACGGTGGACAGCGGTGGGTGAGGCCGACGATCGGGGGAAAAAGACAAAAGGAGAGAATATTTTTTTGGGAAAAGCCAGAGAATATTTAGAGAGAGCTGACTGATACCATGATAGAATGTAAAAGCTACAAATAATTGTGGCTGTGTGTATTCATATATATATAGTGAGTACAAAGATCATATAAGTCAGAATTAGATATGGAAAATATATATATACAAAATCAATTAGAAATGATATTCTTTTTTAATTTGATTGTAATTGATTTAATCTTCTACTAGGAAGGGGGTTGTTAGACTAAATCAATTAGAAGATTAGATTTGATTCTATTTTGTTTAGAGTTATACTTGGACTCTTCTACCTTT
>JAULKM010000008.1:15880920-15909601 GCA_032355605.1 Rubia tinctorum
ATTCGTGCGAGAATTATATGCTACTGATCCTGATTTTTCATCTGTTTATGCTGCATGCGAAAATGGTTCATATGATAATTTTTTTTGGCATGATGGATTCTTGTTTATGAATAATAGGTTATATGTTCCTCAATGTTCTATACGTGAATTACTTGTTAGAGAAGCTCATTCAGGAGGTTTAATGGGGCATTTTGGTGCATTAAAAACTCATAATTTGTTGCGAGAATATTTTTATTGGACAATATGGCACTCTCTGTTGATAGGATTTACAGGAATTGTATTGATTGCTTGAAGGCTAAGTCAAAAACTAAGCCTCGTGGTTTATATACTCCTTTACCTGTTCCTACACATCCTTGGGTCGATATTTCTATGAATTTTGTTCTCGCATTACCACGATCCCAATCAGGTAATGATTCTATCTTTGTGGTTGTTGATCAATTTTTTAAGATGGCACATTTTATTCCTAGTAGGAAGGCAGATGATGTAAAACATGTCGCAAATTTATTTTTAAAGGAAGTAGTTCGACTTCATGGCATTCATGCATCCATAGTCTCAAATAGGGATGTCAAATTTTTGTTCTACTTTTGGAATACCTTGTGGCGCAAGTTAGGGACAAAATTACCATTTTCTACGGAAAGTCATCCGCAAACTGATGGTCAAACTGAGGTCACCAATTGCACATTGGGAGCGCTTCTATGCGCCCTAGTTCAAAAGAATTTAAAGAATTGGGAAGTGTGCATTTCGATAGAAGAGTTTGCTTATAATCACACTGTTCATTCTACTACTTCTTTACCTCATTTCGAAATTGTCTATGGATTTTTACCAGATACACTTCTTGATTTACTTCCTTTGAATTTTAAACAGGTGCGCAATTTTGATGGAGGAAAGAAGTCTGATTTTGTGAAGCGATTACATTAGAAGGTGTGATTGAAGATTGAAAGGACAAATGCTCAGAATGCTGAGAGGATAAACCATGGCCGCCGAGTTGTACAATTCAAGAAGGGCGACTGGGTTTGGTTGCATTTGCGGAAGGAGAGGTTTTTGAATTCCCAGAAATCTAAAATAAATCCGGATGGTGATGGTCATTTTCAAGTGTTAGAGTGTGTGAATGATAATGCTTACAAGATTGATCTACCCGACGATTATGGTGTTAGTACTACTTTCAATGTTGCTGATTTATCTCCATTCACCTTTGAAGATGATTCAGTTTCGAGGGCAAAACCTTTCGACCACGGAGAGAATGACGGAGGTGTCAGACGACTACCAAAATAAATGAAGACACTCCACGACTTGATCAAAAATTCAAGGGTTATGTTCGGGATCCTCTAAGTGACATGGCTGGACCAATGACAAGGTCAATAAAAAAATCTTAGGGATGCGCCATTGAATGATTTGATGGATCACTTCATGATGAAGAATTCAAGAATAAGTCAACTAGCTATTGGATTAATTATTCAAGTTTGTCGATTAACTAAAGATGTCGTGAAGAACACTATACTCTTTTTCCCACTGGGTTTTTTAATGAGGTAGTGTTATCATTGTAAACTATTGTAACATTATTTTATTTTAGTCCAATAACTCGGCCATGTGGGCTTTTGAAGAGTTAATATTTTCGACCCAGTCCAATTAGGGTTTTCGAAAACATGTAGTTTTATTCTAATTAGAATTAGATTTGGTAAGATTAAATAAGGTAATGTTCTTCAAGTCTATGGATGGCCCAAATCAGGTTTAAAATAGGCATGATTTTAGGTTCTTAAAGCCGCCATAAGTCAATTCAGTTTCCAATTGTGTGTAGGGTTTTATGGCCAACACCCTCCCTATAAATAAAGAGGTTGTCCCCGAATTTCGATCATCTTTTTATCAATCAAATATTCAGAATTTTGAGTTATACTCATTGCTTGCGAGTGTCTTCATTGTTGCTTAATCCTGCATGTTAATTAAGTACCAATAACCTTGTGATCTAATCATGCAGGCTAGTTAGTGACCAAGTCAAAATTAAGTGTACCCCGAGGGCTAGATGCTTTAATTTCATGCAGCCACCATAGGGTTTGTGAAATCCCTATTGCTGTCAAAGATCTAAAATTCCGCAATCCAGAGTCTTCGCAAGGAGATTCATGTCACTAAATGTGATTTTTTTTAAAAACTGTATCCTTCGAGAAATGAATTTAGGCATATGATTAAACTATTTGTCATTTCCTTTCTCTTGTGAAAAATGACCTCCCCCCAAGTGCAGTGACCCTGGTATGTTCACTATCCAGTGCACGATGCAAGGAACTTTGATCAAGGATTCTATGGTAGATCTAGAAGCCTTCATTAATCCCTTACTCTCTGTATAGATCATTAAAATTAGGGAAAATGCATGCCGCCAAGGTGGTAGTCCAATTGACTAATCACCACACCACGTACCCGAGAGGTATCGTGGAGGATGTGATGGTCAATGTGAATGGACTAACATTCTCGGCTGATTTCTATATCTTAGATATGGAAAATGAAAAGGAGACCACCCTTATATTGTTAGGGAGGACTTTCTTGAAAACCTCTACGGCTAAAATTGATGTACATACCAAAAATTTAAGCTTAAAGTGGGGTAAAAAAGTTGTGGAGTTTAGGTATAAGAGCATAAATTGTCTTGTTGATGAATCTACTCCATTTGTGATTGATGTTCTCGATGATATTGTGCAAGAGACTTTTGATGTTTCCATGAATGTAGCTTTAGAGAATGATCCTACTTTTGATGTTCTCGATGATATGGGGAATGTCGGGTTCTACCTGCGCTTCATTAAGGATTTCTCTAAGATTTCATCTCCTTTGTACAAATTGCTGCAAAAGGATGTTGAGTTCATTGTTGATAATGAGGGTAGAAAAGACTTTGACACCTTAAAAGAGATGCTAGTGACTTCCCCTATCATCCAACCCCCAAATTGGTCCATCCCCTTTGAAATAATGTGTGATGCTAGTAACTATGCTATAGGAGCAGGATTGGGCCAAAAGGTAGGGAAGGTGCCACGTGTCATATACTATGCATCAGTAATTCTTAATGATGCACGTTAAAATTACTCTACCACAGAGATAGAGTTATTGGTTGTAGTATTTTCCCTTGAGGAATTCAGGCAATATCTGCTAGGTACTAAGGTCATCGTGTACACTGATCATGCGGCACTTTGCCTTTTGATGAAAAGAAAGAAGTGAAACCTAGAATTATTAGGTGGATGATTCTTTTGAGTGAATTTAACCTTGAAGTGAGAGATAAGAAGGGTAGTGATAATGTGGTGGTTGACCATCTAAGAAAACTAACACCCCTTGAGAGCTTAGATCTCACCAAAGAGAGGCATAACCTATCCTGGAAGAATTTCCCGACGAACAATTGTTTGAGATAACAACTAGCCAACTTTGGTATGCTGATATAGTGAACTATCTATCCACGAGAGAGTTCCCCCCTACTTATGATCGGGCAAGAAAGGATAGATTAGCAAATGATACAAAAGAATATTTTTGGGATGATCCTTACTTATAGAAGCTTTGCGCCGATCAAGATTAGGAGGTGTATTCAAAAAGATGAAGTAGAACCCATCCTTACACTTTTCCATTCTTCTGATGGTGGTGGGCATTCGATATAAGAGAACAATTAAGAAAGTATTGGAGTGTGGTCTTTATTGGCCTAACACGTGGAAACACACCCGAGACTTTATCCAATCTTGTGATCGTTGCCAAAGGATGGGTGACATCTCATTCAAGAATGATATGCCCCAGGTTTTCTCTATGTCGGTTGAGGTTTTTTATGTGTAGGGAATGGACTACACGGGGCCTTCACCGATTCTCGTGGGAACAACTATATTCTAGTGGCGGTGGACTACATGTCCAAATAGGTCAAGGCCAAAGCAACAAGGAGCAATGATGCTGCAACAATGATGAGTTTCCACAAGTCAAACATTTTCTCTAGGTTCAGAGTCCCTCAAACCATAATTAGCGATAGAGGAACCCATTTTTCCAACAAGATCATAGAATCCTTGTTTAAGAGATATGGAGTGACCCATAGAACATCCACTACGTACCACCCACAAAAAAATGGTCAAGCGAAGATATCCAATCGGGAAATCAAGGAAATTCTTGAAAATACGGTGAACATGTTTAGGAAGGATTGGAGTTCCGATTGGACAATGCACATTGGGCCTACCAGACCGCACACAAAACCCCCATAGGCATGTCACCCTTCCAGATCCTTTTTGGTAAAAGATGCCACCTCCCAGTCGAACTCGAGTACAAGACATATTGGGTCATAAAACACATGAATATGAACTTGAGTGAATCTGAAAAGCATAGGAAGAACTTAGGCATGATTCCTATATATGATGCCACATTAGTTTATAAAGAAAGGGCGAAAGCACGGGATGATGAAAAAATAGAAAAGATGGACTTTGTGGTGCGAAAAAAATCCTCGTTTTCCAATCTAGGCTTTATCTTTTTCTATGTAAATTGCGGTCAAGGTGGGCAGGTTCATATGTAGTGACCAAGGTATATATCCAAGGTGCAATGGAGGTGAAAGATGAGAAAGATGGTACTAAGTGGCTAGTCAATGGGCAAAGGGTGAAACCTTACTTTGAGTGGGGAAATTTGGGATTGGTTAAGGAGGGAAATCCCCTCTGTGGCAATCAAATCCATGCATGAACTAATCTAAGGAAAATAAGTTGTGAGGATGACCATAAAGGAACGGTGCTTCGATTTTGTTTTTATAGGTTTTGAAAATTTGTTTTGATATTTAGTTTGAAAGTGTTCAGATATTTGTGGTGTTTTAGGGATTTTTAGTCATTAGATTTTCTGGCTGAAACAATTTTATGCTTGGTTTTCGTGTTTTTGAATACAGGAATGTTGCGACAAAAATTGAAGGAACAACAAGAAAACCAACAAAGGCTATCTAAACCACTTGTGATGCAAACCTAACTAAACCTAGTAATTAACCATCCAAAACATACTTATAAATGTGCTAAATGAATTGGTTAACACATGCTTCTAGGTGCAGATCAATTCCCCCACACTTAAACATTTACTCGTTCTTCAGTAAACAAGAACGAGCAAAGATCTAAGCGGAACATAGCATGCAAAGAGTTCCCTAACACTTTCAACATTTATCCCTATACTACCCTAGTTCCCCCAAAGATGTAAGAATCTCCCAACTCTCACTCCTGAAACAAGCTAAAATAATCTATACAACCAATCATACCTACAAAAGGTGAAATTCACAAAATGAGTGTGAAGATAACTTACTCTACCAAAAGGATTTCCAACTGACAATGAAAGAGAACCATAGTATCTTTTTTCTTCTTTTTTTTTTAAAAAAATTATCTCAATTTCTCTCATTTAGTCTAGGAGCCCTTTCAGGTTTTCATCCTAGCTTTCCACAAATGTTTCTTCACTTCTCATCTTTTTCCACGTCATGACCTCTCACTTTTGCATAGGTTTTTCAACCTATCTAGGCATTTCCCATTGTTGCCTAAGTTGCCCTTTAGGGTTTTCGACTTAGCCGTGTGTGTATATATATATATATATATATTCATTTTTCAATTATTTTAGTGTAGCACAAAATGCCCCAAATGTGGGTTTCATGCTACATGAAGATAAGCAAAAGAAAAATGACACCACCAAAGTATTCCATCATCCCAAACAAACTACAAAAGGTGCCCTCACACTTATAAAACAAAGTTTCAAAACAACCCAAAGCAACACAAGTTTTCAAAAATCAAATGAGGTAAAAAGGAATAGGGAAAATAGTAGTCACAGTCAACATCCAAATCAAACCAAAAATATATAAGCAGAAAAGCAGAGGAAATGCCACCCATATGAAGGTGTTCCAATCCCTCCCCTACACTCTAAATCCTTTGTTTTGTATATTTATTTAGACCTAATGGATGTTATGTCCTTACGAGCATCTAGATCTTATTTTGTGAGATTCATTGTAGATTGCTCGTAAGCACTTCGAAGAAGAAGACCATTTGCAAGAAAGGCAGTAAGTAGTAGAAGGTCATTCGCAAGGATGGTAGTAGACTGAAGCTCAAGGTAGAAGATGGAAATGTGTCAAGAAGAAGGGAGTTGAAGCCCGAAGAAGTAAGAAGACTGGCATGGTCGTGTTGTATTGCACGGCCCGTGCCAGCCATTAGTGTGGTGCTTAAGTAATTGCACGGGCCGGAATATATTGCACGACACGTGCAATTCAATCATCTTGTGCGGCTAAGTATAAAGCACGGGTGTGCCATATTGCATGGCCCGTGCCCCTTGAAAGTCATAATCCAAAGACTAGCCCACGTCCCATGAAATGCACGGTCGGACCATCAGTTTTCCAAGAAATCAACTCCCAGCAGGCGGCCCACGAAGTATTACACATATCATGCAGTTCAGATGCCCAAAAGATGTTCCCAGTTGGTGACCCGTGAGGAAATGCACGGCTGAGCCACTCAGTTGCAAGGAAACACTCAGCCAGCCGCGCGACCCATGCCCTACTGCATAGGCCATGCCACATGGGTCGTGTACTATTGCACGACCCGTGCTAGTGGCCAGCTAGAGTTTACCTTGCCTTTTTAGGCCTTATTCAAGGCTCATTTCCTATCGACTATATAAACAGACCTATGTCTACTAGGGTTTAAAAGTTTGGATAGTTTATTTTCATTCTCCTAGTTTTTCTAAGAGTAAGTAAAGAGAGAAAGGGAATACTCCTTCTCTTTTCTTTTAATCTTCATAGTTTTACCCAAGGGCATTGAATCTAATGGAAATATTGGGTTCAATGCTTAAGGAGCAGTTTATTTGCTTGGGGATTTGAATTTGTATTCATGATTCGGTAGATATTTTGTGAGATTCTAAATCACCATATCCTTTTATGTTTATGAATATCATGGTTGACTTGTTCATTACATTCTTGCTAATTACATGTTAGATATCCTTAAATTGGCATACACTGTAGTATATCTTTCATGTAATGGTGTTAGGCTTGATTATCCCCTTGGGAGTGTACGCTAGGGTAATACGGGAATATGCAAGTCCTCGGCTACATAGGTGTATACGTGTAGGCCGTGTGCACCATTCTGATGATCGTACGCTAGCTTGACTGTAAAATGGTAGCCTGATAGGTTAGGAAACGATAGTTTGTAGATACTAGGGTTGTAATATAGTGACCATCGTCGTTTCAACCCTAGAGTCTTCATGAGATGCCAATCCCTTTACCTCTATAGGCCTAGGGAGAAGCGTTTATAGTGGAGGCCCGGGATGTAATTCCTTACGGGAAAGAGGAGCGTCTAACAGTTGGATATCTTGAAGCACTTTTCTAATTACGGAGGTGGTATCGATAGAATAAGACGTGGGCACCTTTGTGTGATAGACAAAGGGAAGTGTTGACTATCGACCACCCTATGTGACTTAGACATTGGGAGATATTTATATGTCTTGTATTTGATAGAATCTAGGATCAAAGTATTATACCGATCATGTAACACAAATGTCCCCAATTGTTAGCTTTATATAGTTTAACCTCTTGTTCTTGCATGTTCGTAGTTTATAGATAACCCCTCCCCCCCCCCAAAAAAACCTCCAAAACCTTGTTTGAAACATTAGCTATTCCCAACATGCAATCAGATTGACGACCTGATTGCGAGTTCTACGTAATCAACTTTTAATTCCTAACATCTCTGTGGACGACCCCGGACTTTCCACTATCTATCTCTTTGGTAGTTTAGTAGTGAGTACGTGAGCAACAATACAAATTCTATCTTTGATAAGCGATTCGCTGGTTAGTAGATTCTTCTGTGAAAAAATTGATTTATTAGCGACCCGCGAGGTGCGGATCAGGTCTATAGTTTAATTTGTTTCAAATGAAGTAAATCTTGGGGGGAATCTAATATAGAATAGTCATAATTCACACCCACGCCATGCACGGTTTCCTCTCTAGAAATTCCTATTACAGTTTAGCACATTTTCATATTGCACGCAGACCGACCATAATCACAATAACCCAAGGTGTGAAAAATATAGTGGTTGTATCACCTAAAATTTATTTATGTATTATTGTAACATCTGCTGATGTACTTCATAGTTAGGTTGTACCTTTATAGTTTAATTTTGATCTATTAATTTCGTAGAAGGTGTTACTGATTTAATTACAACTCCTCAAAATGATTCTAGCATATATTGTAGTCGACCCATGGAAATGTACTACTGCCATCCCTGCCAGTTTCCAATGAACTTTGCTAATTCTCACCTCCACACCTCCAGTGACTTGCGTATCTAAGGTATAATTCACTTCCTTTCTCTTTTAGGGTTTTTTTCTTCTACTTTAGATATTTCATTCATATATATGATAATTAACTTTATAATTAAATTTCTTTAGTCGGCCCATGGATATCTATCATTGTCATCTAGCCGGCCAGGGGCAAAATTAAGGGGTAATGGGGTGCACCCGTTTTCCCTAAGTTTCGCCGGACATAGTATTTTTTAGTTTATAGGCTTTGGACGAAGAGTGTAACGACAAACTCCGCCCCTCCTTTAAAATTATGAAGTTTAAAATTTTCAGATCTAGTTTTTTTAGAGGAAGAAGGCGACTTGGAGAAAACTATGAAAACGACGTCATTTTCTTAAGTTACTGGGAAAATAAAAGAAATAAATGGGCTGAATAGGATGAGAAAGGAAGAAAGGAAGAAAGGAAGGAAATCATAGAATGGGCTGATTGTAAATTTTCAAATCCAATACCAGCCGGCCCCAACGTATTTTTTATGTAGAATTATTATTTTTACTATATTAGTTTTAATTTTCGCTTTCTTATTAATTCTTCCGTTCCTAAATTGATTTTCATTTCAATTCTAAAATGATTTCGCTTTCTTATTAGTTTTAATTTACTGGTCTGATTTCGTCATTGCTTCTGGCTGCCAACGAATCTCACCGATTCCCACCTCCATACCTCCGGCGGCTTGCCTCAATCTTAGAAAAGGTATGGTTAATTTCTTTTCTCCTTTAGGGTTTTTTCTTTTACTTTCGATAATTCATTCATATAGTAATTAAATTTATAATATTGTTTTAGTGATTTGAAAATTTAGAAAAGCCTAATACAGAATGATCATATAACAAACAGCCACAAATTTAGCACATTTTTATTCCATCACTAAAAAACAAACAGTCACAAGATAGCGAAAGGAGGGACTAGAAAGGGGCAGGCTTATCCACTTACCAGACATGGGAAATAGTGTTACAGTGCCATATTGCTTTATTGCCATTTTCAGTATGAAACAAATTTAGTTTCCACCTTTTCAAGTTTTCCGTTTGCTTATTTTCTTCAGACAAATATTCACATTTTCCCTTTCTGCCAATTATTATACTGTCACCATTGAAAACAAGATATTTTACTGTTTTACAAAAAAAAATTATATATATATATATAATATAAACCAGAAGGAGACAACGTCTACCGTCTATATTGCAGAGTGACAGAGACAGAATTAGTTTGTAAATTGCTGTTCTTGCTGATCACCTACCGGCTACCGCCATATTTTTGCAGAGACGATAGAAAAGCTTTTGAAGATAAGAGCATTGCGGAGCGAGCTTGGGTCGGTGATTCTTGTTTTTATTGATATTTTGTTATTATTTTTAACGGAAATTGCATCAGTGTGTTAAAGTTGACATTTATTTTGGTGATGCCACTTTTGTGCCTTTCATATTATCTCTTGGAACTTGGAAGAGATCTTGCGTTGTTGTGTGGCTTTTTTTTTCAACTGTTGTATTGCTCTCTCTGTATTATAGAAGAGTCTGTGTCCGTGACTTTTTCTACTGTATCTATATGGCATGTTTGCTTTTACCCCTTTTTTGTGCAGCATTTGGATCATATTGTGCTTATAAAAGGATCTTGACTGTGGTTCCTGAGTCCATTACTTGTGTATGCTTTTGCTGAAGGATTTGGACACCTTTGTAGTTGTATCTTGGGTTTGTAATGACCTTTAGGTGTCTATTCTTTGGGCTTGAATTTGTGTTTAGATTGTAGGGTGTTTTCTATGACTAGGTATTGGAAATTGAGGTATTGATTCCGGGTATTAGGAATTTCGGAAAGCTTTGAGTCTCTTGGTTGCACAGTAAGGCTTGTAGTTGCTGAAGTTGGGCCCTTATTATGACACAGTGTTCATCTTTTATAGTATTCCTGGCAGGATACCTGCTTAAAGTTATGCTGGAAACAGAACACCATTAGTGTTTGTTCCCCCTTTAAATCTTGCAATTCTGTTATATATTTTGCTTGTTTGAAGAAAAAAATACTTTGTATCCTCTAAACATCTACATACAATGCATCCTAACCAGTGACTGACAGAACAAATTCATTCTGTCCTGCATTTTTTTGCATCTTATTTTTGTCCCTCAAAATAATAAGGACTAAAAAGATGAGCATCTTTCAGTAAGGAGATGGTAAAATGTTGCTTTCTATGCTAAATTTTGCTCCAAGTTTCTTGAAGGCTTTGTGGCATTGATTGGCGGTTAGCCTTTTCTCTAGTTTCTGGCAATTTTGCTCAACAGAGCAGTGTGTTTACTTTTTAGCGTTCTGGTAATGAATTTGATCATTCTTGATCAAGTTTGAGATTTAGTGGACACATGTAAGGTCCATGGTTAGCTGTTTTTGGCTTTGTGACTTCTGAGTTTTTTCATTATCTTTCGTATGCATTTTAGCATTTTTTGAGGTTTTTCAACTTTCCTGTTAGTCTCTATATAAACGAATACTTTGTTCAGTGTTATGGAAAGTGTGTCATTTTGGTTTCTGATGACGTTCATCATTGTTCTATCTGGTATTTCCCACCTTCTTTTGATTGATTGGGCTTAATTTTGTCTAGTTGGGTTGATTTTGAAGGTGTAAGCTTTCTTGTGTTGGATACCCTTTTGCATTTTTCTAAACCTGTATGCTGCTTTTATTTTCGGATCAGTTCTTTTGAACAAAATGGAGCTTGTTTGATCGTAATTAGACCATTTTCTATGCTCATTGTTTGTAATCACTTATGCTGGAGGTTTTTGATGCATTTGCTGGAGAATCTTGGGACAATTTATACTGTAAACTGTAGTGGTCCTGATATAATTTTGGAGTGTTTCTGATGCTGGTAATGGTTACAAGGAAATTTTAATATTAGGAAATTTAAGTGCTGTAGAAGTTTTGAGTGTTATGGTTCTGAGGTAGTACTGTTTCAAGGATGGGAAACTAAACTTATAGGGTATCTTCTATTGGGAATATAGATTTAGATTCTGATGATAAGATATTACCAAAATATTTGAACCTATTGACAGTTCCCCATACAGAGAAACCCTCGACTTACTGGTTCCTCCTGTTTGTGCTTCTGCTGGGGGCAGCTTCTAAAACTTTATGAGATGTTATAGCTGATATCCTTTGTGGTAGGTAAAACCTGGATACTTCTCATACTACCAAGTAATGCTCATTGTAGCTGAAGTTGTGTCTATTATGATGGCACTTATAATTGTACAGTTTATCTTTCATAGCTTTCCTGGCAATTGCTGAAAACTATGGTATACCAGCCTATACTTCTGCTAAAAAAGCAGAACAAAGCAATTCTTCTCCTTTTTTGTTTAAAATTGTTGAAGCTGTTTTATGATTATTCCTTCTTTAATTATATAAAAAGGTACTATTTGTCACATACATCATTGAAGTATCATGCATTGTAACTAGTGGCAGAATGAATTTGTTTTGTCTGTATTTTTTGGTGTCCTCTTTATGTCCCTCAATAATGCGGACTAAAGAGGATACCAGCTTTTGATTTGGAGATGGTAAAATGTTGCTGTGTATGATAAATTCAGGTTAAGTTCTGCATCTTTCCAAATTTCTTGAAGGCTTTGTGGCATTCTTTAATGGTTATCTTGTTTTTAATTTTTAGTAATTTTACTCTAAAGGGGAGTATGTTTGCTTCTGCTTTTTCTGGATTACTTTTCTGGAATTCTGATGATGAATCTGAACATTCTTGACAATGGTCTTGTTCTTTATGTTTATTTTCTTTGAATACTTCGTTGATCAGCATGGTGGTGTATTTCCTCATGATTGCTCATCAGTTTTCTTCTCTGTGCCTTTTAGTATACTTTCTGATTGTGCCTAGTATTGCCTTTCTGTCTAGGTGATTTAAAATGGGAGTGGATGAAAGAGTCACAAAACTGCAGAATGAAAGTGGGCAAGCGTGGTCTATATCGTTGCACACCTTTTCTGATCTATCGCATGTCTCACCGCTGGTGTTTTTGTATCTTCTAAAAGAAGCATATGCATGCGGTAAACCATTTGATTATCCGTTTCTGTTATTGTTATCCTCATATGATTATTCTTTTTTGCAGAAGTTCTTGTTCTTGTATGTTACCCATGGGAAAGAATTTTATTTTTTGTTCTGTTGTATCAATCACATGCTTGTTTTGATTCGGCTCTTGGATAAGTGGCCTTAAAGATCTTCTTGTCCAGGCTATTAGAATATGGGCATAGTTTCAAATCATGGTCATTTTTTTCTTAACCTTCTGTGCATGCTGCAACTGAGAAATAGAGCAACTGAAAACATGAAATTGCAAAAGTATATGTGTGTATGTATAAATATATAAATATATGTACAGAGAGAGACAGTCAATTTATTTCACTTTGCAACGGCACTGAAGATTTTAAACTATCAAAATTTAGGACAGCGTCTCTTTTAGCTCCAGAAAGTGTTGTAAAACGAGGATGAAAAATCAAAATAGGAGCCGTAAGGATTTATTAAATAGTTTGGCTCTAGATTGGACAATGATTAGGGTCTTCAGAATTTGATAAGTCACCTGTGATATTAGTCTTTCTGGAACTTCTCATACTTGCTTCTAGCTAGAGTCACCACATTCCTAATCATTCAAGGGTCAGAGACTTAGTGTACCAAATGATATATACTATCAAGATGGACAAATTCATACCATGGGACCATGCATCCGATCTTTAGTTTATAGATAATGATTAGGTATAAAGAAAATTGCATTGGGAACCACTCTATTGTTGGTGATTATTGGGTTTATTTTTGAAGCTAGCTTAGCAAAATAGCAGATATATTCCTGTATTTATATATGATTAAAGCATGATAAATACTTCTGTCACAGTGAGAAGCATTTAATTTTGTCAATGAAATGCAAGATGCAAAAATAAATACCACCGCCATAAAATTTTGTCACTTCTTTTCAGATTATTTCCTCATTAAGGATATTTACTCAATTCTTGTATCTCTTCTTGATAGGGGAATTAAGAGCAGCTACCAAATTCCGCTTACTACAAGATGTAGTCGTGCGGGTTCTACCAAATGGTCCCCAACCTGGACCTGCTATTTTTATTGCTCAGCTCCTCTATATAACTCAGATCTTTAATCTATATAGTGATGGCTTCAGCCACTTGGTAATATCTGCGTATCGTCGCTTTCTGGAAAGAATAATCAATCAAGAAGACAAACAACAAGCAAAGCTTGTGGCTGCTAAATTGTTTCTTGACATCATTCAACACAATCTGGAATGTGATGTGAAGGTTTTAGTGAAGATCATTGAAGCTTTTGATGTCAGGTTGACAGATATGGAGAAAGTATTGCAGCATTCGGGGGGAGATTCCGATGTAAATCCAGAGACAGCACGAAAATTTGTTGAGTCATTTGTTTCTGAACTGATAAAATCTCAGTCATATGTGACTGCAGTTGCACTGCTAGAGCACTTCAAAATTTATCACCAGTCTGGGGAGTCTTTCCTGTTGCCGATGCTGCAAAGTAAATTATTTGGAGCAGCAGAAAAGTGGGCAGCATATGTGGGGAAACCGATGATACGTGTTCTCGTTGAGGAGCTCATTAAAGAAAATGAACTAAAACTTGCTTATAATATCATAAAGAAGTACAACATGCTCCAAGAATATCCTGATGTGTGTCAACAGTGTAAAGAAAGGTACGTGAATTGTTATTTTTCTGTTAGGACTGTAATTATAATTCCTATATTTGTAAATGCCCCATAAATTTTGATATTGTATGATCAAATCGCAGCGAACTAAAGAAGCTGGCAGAAAAAGGCTGCTGGGATGTTGCTGAGCGAAAGTCAAAAGGCGATAGACAGCTACTGCAACTTTTGGTAGGTTGGGTAATAAATAGAATCTGGTAACTGTAGTATGCTTTCGATGATGATTATACAACTTTTCTCTTGAGTTTAAACTCCAATGTGGAAGGTAGTTCATTTGCTAATAAATCTCAAGTTATGTTTGCTGATAGTCATCTGTATATTGCAAAGAAAAATTAATAGGCAAACATCTTATATGTAAAAATAAACTTTGCTTTTCCTTCCCTTTGGAATTATATTAATTGGACATCGGGTCATATTCCTGAAGTTGTTCGGAAGTATTTTTCTAATGCTTTTGCTGCCCTCCTCAGGATCCTAGCTGTTACAAGGATATCTGACTATTTGTAATATTTAAGGTATATCTGGCAATGGAAGCTGGCTATGTAGAGAAAGTTGAAGAACTGTGCATTCGATACTCACTTGAAGGTTTTGAGAACATCAATAGTAAGTTGTTTCTTTATTTTCTGTGTAAACTGATCTCATTGGAGAGAGACCATGCGATCAGAAAGCTTATCTAATTGGTATTTTTGTGGATCTTTTCATTGGTTTTACAAATAATAAATAGCTGGTATCTTCTTCTTACTTGTATTGATTTACAGAGAGTGAAGCAAGTCTTAAACAGAGTTGCTATTTGCATCTCGATGACTTCTGCCTAGAAGATGTGGTTTGGGTCGATGAAGTAAATGGCTTGCATGATGCAACAGGCCATCTGAAGGAGTGTAAAGTAATTGGTCTTGATTGTGAATGGAAACCGAACTATGAGAAGGGTAGCAAGCCAAGCAAGGTAATATTACTACATTGTACCTCGAGATTATATTTGGTAGTTTCCGGCATACTGCTTAGTCACATGCTTTGATGGTTGAGAAATAAGCAGTTGTGTTTTATGTGTGTTCAGGTGCTCTTTGAGCACACAGTGTTGATAGATGAGTAATCCGGTATGATTAGGAGTTTTTATCATGCAAATAAACCCCGCGACCAAACTTCATTCTACAACATTATGCTGCCTTTCTGTTCTCAGGTATCCATCATGCAAATTGCTTCAGAATCCAAGGTTTACATATTAGACCTCATAAAGCTACATGAAAGTATCCCCGCTGCCTTAGATGAATGTCTACGCTGCATACTGCATTCTCCCAGGATTCTGAAGCTTGGTAAGTAACCGTCATGATAAGATTTTTTTCGAGTACAAGATCAAGATTTATAGTTTAAATTTTGTTAGTCTATAGTTTTATTATTGCTTTGTTTGTGAGGGAAACTATCAAACCATATAGAGTTGCAGAGCCTGGATTTATCTTTAAAAGTGTAGCTGTTTTCGTCGGTGAATTTCTGTCTTTGTGCCTTTTATTGATAGATTATCCAGAAAGTAAGTTTTTTATTTATATGAAATTGCAGGCTACAATTTTCAATGTGACGTGCAGCAGCTTGCTCGCTCTTATCCAGAACTTCAGTGCTTCAAGCAGTACGAGAGGCTACTTGATATCCAGAACGTGTTCAAGGAAACCAGGGGTGGTCTTTCTGGTCTGTCAATGGTAATACTTCTGGGGATAGATGGATCTCATATCGTATCCGAGTTCCTCTTCCATTTCTTTGCTCACAATATATCTTCTTAAAATCCAAAACTTTCTGATGGACTCGAATAATGTACTTAAATTGAGAACAGAAAGTATTGGGGCGAGGCTTGAACAAAACAAGACGAAACAGCAACTGGGAGATCAGACCCCTAAGTGTGTACCAGGTGTATGATCAGTTTGCACGTTCTTTCAACTCCGTTCGTTGTGATTTTAGTGTGATCTGTAATTTAGTTCCAAAGTTTCATTCCGATGTACTTAAAATGCTGGCAGTTGGAATACGCTGCTCTTGATGCTGCTGTCCTGGTGGAAATTTTCCGGCATGTTCCCGACCATGTTCATCCTGTAGGTGTTGCAGACGAGCATAGCAAAGCTGAGTGGAAGTCCTACATAGTAAGCACATGATCATATGAACTAATCTGATTTTACCCATTCCCTCGGAAAAAAAGGTATTTACTGAAGTCTTTTCAGATATCCATTGGTGAATCTAAAATACACAAAAAGCTGAGCAAAGAGCAGGAAGCAGGCTGCTGATGAAGAGTCTACATAGAGGAGGAAAAACCATTCACGTTACTTCAGAAACTCGTAGGTTAGTGCTTGGAGGGCTTGAAACTGTACATCATCTCGGATTTTCCGACATCAGAATAGATTTTTCTGCTTTCGCAGACACAGATTGTTACATGTTGATGTATAGTTTTCGCGTGTGCAACCGGAGTTGTCACAAATGAGACCACACTTTCGGATTTTCAGCTGCTACAATCGAGCCGATTAGTTCTGCTCAAATCTGATGTTAACATTGCTGATATTCTCAATGTTTTGGCACATTCTGAAATGTGTAACTTTGGCATATTGTTAAATTCAGGAATTTGAGGCAGTTTGTTCCAACCTTTTTGACCAATTAGTTGGCCATTTTTACCAATCTTGTAGACTTTATTCATTCCATTCCTAGTCTCCTTACCATCCAATCGTGGTCAAGAATGAAGTCAAAAAGAAAACACCATTTCCTACCTCTCATTCATTCGCATTCCTATATATAGCAATATCATAACCACTAACTACAGCCCACCATTTTTCGAACCGCATCAACTCGCTTCTCCTCTCTCTCTAGAGAGAGAAAAGAAGTGGAGAGAGAAAACAATGGAGTTCAACAACCCTTATTATCAGCATCGTCAACACGATTACAAGAGGGGGACAGGCCAAACTCTTGGAGTCATCGATGGCAAAGCATATGGCGCCGCCAATGTCTTCGTGATCCGATCCATCAACAACAATGGTGGCGGCTATCATCGCTATCCTGAAAGCCCTCCCCTAACCAAAACTCGCGCCATGTCCCGGGCACCACCTCCTCCGTCCTCGTCGTGGATGGACTATCGCCAGCTCAAGAGGAGGAAGAGGATTGCCAAGTATAAGATGTACACTTATGAAGGCAAGGTCAAGAGTTCTTTGAAGAACGGGGTTCGTTGGATTAAGCGTACCTGCAGTAAAATTGTTCATGGATTCTAGTTATCGGTTAGCTAGATCTAGCCATACAAGAGTTGCAGTATCATTGGGAATGGAGACATGACGATTATTCAGGTAACTACACGATCCATATATCCGACCTCGTGAAAAAGGGATTGGACGTGTCAAATATTATGGATTGTTGAAGGAGATGACTGTCTCAGCTATGTAATTTGGATCTACCTCGATGTTGTATAGTGGTTGTATCAAAGCCTTCTTCCAACATTGTACTTGGGTTTACTGCTTGTATAAATTGATTCAAAATTGTGTTTTACTTTTATCAAAGAGTTCATGTGAAACAAACATCAGAACTACTGGAAATTTCCCTCCACTATTTTCGCTTTGTTTTTTCTGTATTTAGAAGGGGGGAAATGTGGATTAGGTTGCCTCTGGGACACGCAGTAAAACACGTGGCTTGTGTTTTCGACTTTAGATCGTGAACACATTCTTTTTGTGACACTGAGGAACCCACAAAGTGCGAATAAATTGAGATTGTGTTTGTACAATTAAGATTTTGCACGTCCAGCTGCTGCTTCCTCTATTTCATCTCAATTTGCACAATAATCATTATCACGTTATTCAAAAAATATATTTGATCTTTAATATCTTTACCTATATGTAATAACGAAAAATTAAAGTTAATATTTAAAAACTACTTGTTACGACAAATTGAACAATATCATATACGATAATATTGTTGTTCATATATATGTATTTAAATATACAGTTAAATTTTGATAGGGAATTATATAAAAAAATAAAAGTGCAGATAGAGGTGGGATGGGAGTAGTATATTCTCTTTCTATTTACTCCTTTATTTGCTTTGCTCATTTGCCACTTGCTACATAGTCTCAAATTGTTGCACCTACCTCGTACCTAATCACCCAATCCTAAGATAAGCGTCACACCCAACAGACGAACAAAAAATGCAAGGGGGAACATAAAACACGAAAACAAATTCAAATACCCTTTTATTTTACTCCCTTCGTCCCACCTATTTTTGCACTTTTTCCTTCTTGGGACATCCCAACTATTTTTGCACTCTTCACTTTATTTTCTTTTTTGGCCAGCTTTTATTCATTTTTTTATGAAATAAAATGAAAAATAAAAATAAAATCAAGGTACCCCATAGTGCATGGGCAGGAAAGTATTAAATAATGGATTCTTAAAAATACTTCCTCTTTCCCTTCCCAAAAAATAAATGAGACGGAGGGAGTGCTATATTTGGTATGTTAAAATTTTGGAAAATATCGTCTTTTCATAAACCTATGAAAAGAAGGGGTTTAACTAAAATAATAAATGTAAAAGGTCCTAGTTGCAATATTTAAAAAATTATTATGCAACGTGTAGTAGTTATAAAGTTCATAACCAGATTCATGCAACCCAAAAAATTTATCTTCATTTCGGCCCTGTCCAGTTCAGCTGAATCGGAGCTGAGTTGAGTTGAACTGAGTTGAGAGGAGTTGAGAAGAGCTGAGTTGAGTTGAGTTAATTGGAGCTGAGATGAATTGAGAAGAGCTGAGAAGAGTTGAGAAGGGCTGAGAAGAGTTGAGAAGAGTTGAGAAGGGCTGAGAAGGGCTGAGAAGAGTTGAGAATGGCTGAGAAGAGCTGAGAAGAGCTGAGAAGAGCTGAATTGAAGTTAACTGAGTCAAACTGAACTGAAATGAATCAAATTGACTGAATCAATCTCAACTGAAATGAAAAAACAAAACCGAACCAAATCAAATCAAATTAAATTGAACTAAATCGAACTAAATTGAACGAAAATGAACCGAACTGCATCAAAATGAACCCAACTGAATAAAGCTGAAGTGAAATGAATCACACTAAACTAAACTGAATCAAACTGAAGTGGACTTAATCCAACAAAATAGGACCGAATTAAACTAAACCAAACTTAATCAAATTGAACTAAACTGAATCAAACTTAACTGAACTGAATCAAACTAAACTGAACTGAATTGAATAAAACGTTACTGAAGAAAAAATAATAAAAAGATGATAACGGTTAAATTATATTACATATTAATAATTATTAACTATTAACTAATAATAAATTAATAATTAATAACTATTAATAGTGCATGTGAATTTTTATCGACTTATAATATGCTTCCACAATTTAGAATACTAATTGATAATTTAGATAGAATATATCGATATATTAATAGTACATATGTTAAATACAGTCAAGTTATTTAATTATATTAATATATTAGTATATTAATAATTAATAAATCATGATATAAATAATAGCACGTGAAATAAATATTTTATTTAAAATTTTAATACATAATATAAATTTTATAGTGCAGTTATAGAATTCAAACCCTAACGTTATCGAGTTTGAAGTGAAACTAAATATTTTTTATAAAATTACAAACATTTCACATAATTGTAAATATTATTTAGACATTTTAAACATTTTTTATCGAGTTTGGAACTTTATAGGAGGCAATGATGAAACACAGAGTGCTGATGAAGAAATATGATTAGCTATTGATGAAATTGTTTTCAATTATTCTTCAGCGTTACTTTGAACTACCATGTGTAATTTAGCAAATATTAATGTTCATTTGAGCTATATATTTCATGCTATTTATATGGGTTGAGCTGGTTGAAACTAAATATTGAGTAATAGCACTGGAGTTAAGTCATTTTGAGGAAATTTACAATTAATGAACCAAAGTGAAATTTGGTACTATATACTTCCATAATTTAAAACAATGATTAATAATTTAGATAGAATTTATCTGAAAGTGATAATTATCCGCTTTTTCTCAATATTTACCTTGTCGGTTTTACGGTATTCAATCTTAGTGAAATTCATGATTAATATTTCAACACCCAAGTGATAATTAATTAAATGGTTTTAAAATTTATATTTTAAATTCTATGGTATTTACAATTTCTTAATAATTAATAATATATGGTGTTAATTGTATGTTAAATTAAACATCTATTATACTATGTAAGCTTTTCATAATCATAATAATTATAATAATTCATACATTCAAATATGTACAACATTTACTATAAGTTTTATATTCATAATAGATGAAAAAACTTTCTAGATTAAAAAATATGTGAATGGGGTCGAAAGTAGACGATATTAAATTATTTGAGTTGAGTTGAGTTGATTGGAGCTGAAAAGAGCTGAGTTGAGAAGAGTTGAGAGGAGATGAGAAGAGTTGAGAGGAGCTGAGAAGAGCTGAGAAGAGTTGAGACGAGATGAGAAGAGTGATTGGAGCTGAGATGAATTGAGATGAGCTGAGAAGAGAAGAGTTGAGGAGAGCTGAAAAAAAGTTGAGCTGAATTTATTGGAGCTGAAATAAGTTGAACTGGACAAGGCCTTGTTCTAATTTGCACTTTAAACATTGGTATTTCCATGACTTATAGAATTACCGTCTTTCAAGGGACGGACTCATTTGGTATATAGTTTTTTGAATGTTATAACCACCATTTGCATGATATATAAAGGTCCATGTCTTTTTTTAGTCCGTCTAACAAGTTTTTACCACTTTTGAAATTTACAGATTTTAGTAAAATAGAGTGTCATTAATTGAGTTACATCAACTTTCTTAAATATTGATACAAAAAAAGTGAGTGGCCGCAATCACCTTTCTTAAACATTGAGTCAAAAGTGAGTGATCATTAGTTGTGGGATGAAGGAAGTTTTCTTCACTCCATATAAACCATAAGCAGAGTACAGTTTTCTTAGGGCATTGTGCAGTGGAAGTTTCGTTGTGGTTCTTTTTAGAAAAAAAACCACGAAGTCCCACAATCACGTTTCTTTGTGGTCTCTACTGAAAGAAACCGGCACATGGTCTTTATTGGGAGCAACCGCCCCAAGCGGATAACCCACTTGCATTGCCATTTTATTCCCCTAATCTGCACGTGTCCGTGTGTGATTGGCTTTAATCTTTCCCCCGTCTTTTAATATTCCGCACGTCTCTCTTTTTTTCTAATATGTTCTGCATTGTGAATGCATTTTAAAAGTCATTCTCTTGAAAAACTATCTTTTCATAAACCGTTGAAATAATAAGGTTTAAAGTGTGAATTAGATGAAATGAAGATAAAAAATTTAGATTGCATGAATCGGGTTTTAAACTTTATAACTAATACACGTTGCATAACAACTAGGACCTTTATCTTTTATATTCTAATTAAATCTCGTATTTTCATAAATTTACGGAAAGGTGATCTTTCTCAAGAGTTTGTTGCCAAGAGTTTGTTGCATTTTAATTGTTTTGCATTCTATTATGCATTTAATTGTGATTCAAAATGATATTAAATGTACTTGTACATGTTATTGTGAATGTATTTTTATTCTTTTCCAAATTTGAAAATGAAATGCATTTAATTGTCCTCCCATTAAATAAACTGGTAGTTTTTATTAATAATTTCTTTTGTGTTTGTAATAATTGATCATGCTACATCAATATTTTGATTTTCAATTTATAATAATTGGTCATATTAGATCAATATATTCGTATTTAATTATTTATTATAATTCTTCTTGTCGCAATAATTGTCATTGCAAGTGTAATATTTTTAAAATCTATTTCTTTATTATTTAATTTTAATTGATAAAAAATTAAAAAAATAAATTAAATTTAAATTTTAAAAGACAAAAATATACTATAAAAGTATATTGTATAATTAAATTTCACATTTCAATTTATTTTGGTTTTACAAATTAATTTAAATTAAATATTGAAGGTAAAATTAATGAGTAAGATAAAAAAATTAAATAGGTTTCATAAAGTGGTTTCTATCATTATGAAAGAAAAAAAAAGTGATTTCTTTTTAATTAATTTTGGTAAGTTGAAAGAAAGAGATTTGATATTTAATTGAAAGGTTCATTTCATTTGTACATGGCCCATCAAGTGTCGCCTTGCACTTCTTGAAGGCATGAAGCAAATTTTGGGAACCTAATTTTAGCTCTGCCTTTTGTAATGTACTCCTTTCTCTACTTGTGTCAAATAGGTATAATTGTTTGGATTTAGATGAAAAAATAAGTGGAAGAAAATGAGTATAGAAAGTAAAAAAGTAGAATAAGTAGATGAAATTATGAGAATCTTGCCAAAAATGAAAAGTGTGCTACTTAAAAAAAACATCTCAATAAAATAAGTGTGCCACAAATAAATAAACAGAGAGTAATAGAAATGTACACATATTTATATTTAAATATAATATTTATATTAATAATTATAGACCCTTAAAAATATTGTAGTTAGTCGTAGTATATTTTTACCGATTTTCAAAATTATTAATGTAATAATTATTTATTTTCATATTTCAATTCATGTTCTTAAATACACGTGGTTCATTTATTGAGGGTTCATAAGGGCTCTTATGATCCTAGATGAAAGACAAAGTATTGTATAAGACGATCTTAATGAAATACCAGGAGTTAAATTGTAAAGAATTCATGATGGAGTTTCTAATTTAAGTTTTAAAAGTTCAGAGGCTGTATGTGAAATTTTATTATTGTACATTTAAGTCCTGGTATAAATATCAATATTTTTTCTTCTTCTCCCACAATTTTCTCACATTTTCTCTCTCTTCTCCTTTTCTTCTTCTGAGTTCTTCTCCCCCTTTTCTCTTTCTCTGCGTTCAATATCTTTCTTCCTTCAATTCGAATGCTACTTTTCTCTGTTTTTTCCCATATTTCTTGTGCACGGTGATTTGCGATGAACGCAGAGAAGATGCGCTTCATTTTTTTGGAAATTTTTCTGTTTTTAGCTTCGGTTTCCAGCGGCCAAACATAATACGACCTTTGTTTCGTGTTTATTTTCAAAGGTAATATTGCTCAGATTTTTATGCATATTTTTGTTGTTTTTTTTCAATTTTTGTTTACTTTCTTTGGTTCATGTGATATTTTAGGATTTGTGTAGGTTATAGTGAGTAATATTTGGGGATTTCTCTGTTTTTTGTGTTTTGTGAGTTCTCATGGATTTGTGTTAATATTTGTTGTTGTTGTTTGCCCTTAGCATCATTAATACCCAAATATTGTCATTGGACCGCCGCCGGACAATTGTTGCACCGCCTCCATAACAGGTAGGGATATATCAACACATTATGAAAACTAATAGGGTTAAATCAGCACATTCCTAAATCTTATAGGGTTATATCAACACATTCGTAAAAAATGTAAGGTTATAACAACACATACTATAAAAACAAGGTGTCATATTAGTACAAAATCAAAGCCAACCGCACGCAACCGTCATTTCAACATATTCTACCGATTGCCGACGTTCGAGAGTGTGATTCGAGAGGTGAAGAAAGAGCTTTGGCAAGGTCGATGCAACGGACATTGAAGTGGAGGTGCAGTAACCTTTCAAAAATGGTATCTTTATCTGAAACTCCCCTTAATTCACTAGATTAATGCAATATTGAGTTTGATTATGTGATTTTTATTTTTTATTTTTTATTTTTTTGTTTCTCATCACATGAATAGAGATATGTGGTATATATGGTATAGAATATAAGGATTTTGATGATATTTTGTTGTGTTCTTTGACCCAGTGTTTTTAATATTGATGGATTTTATTTTTATAGTATGTGCTGATATAATCCTACATTGTTTACGAATGTGCTGATATAACTATATAAGTTTTAGAAATGTGCTTATATAACCCTACCGGGTCCCGCGGCGATCCAACAATGGTCCCGCAATGATTTCGCAGCAGTATGACGGTGGGTAAGGGTATAATTGTCCACCCAAATTCAGCTTTTGGTCTGAGTGCATTTTTGTCTTTTTTGGGTGGGTGGGGTGGAGGGTGTCAATGTCAGAAAAACATGGTCAACTCCAAATTTCTCACCAGTGGGTTACATTTGTACTTTCAACAACTAGTTAGAGTTATTTTTGTAGTTTTATTTATCTGAGTGTTATATTTACACTTACTGCAAGTGTATAGGGTTATTTTGACAATTTCTGGTTTTATAGGGTTATAATATTATCACTTTCAGTATGATGTCAGAGTTATTTTGGTACTTTACTCTTTATATTTTCACACTTCCTTAAGTCTCTCGTCTCACCAAGAGACAGTCTCGCTGAAAACGGATGCAGATTGGTTACATAAGGGGAGGGTATTTCGATCATTTACTCGTTATGTATATATTCTCGCATTTCCCAGCCACAATGTACAAAACTGTCGAATTGAAAGCTTTCCCCTTCAATTTTGTTTCTCTCTAAGTCTGTCTGGAAATGGCGAATTGAGAGCTTTCTCCTGTTTTAGGTAATCGAACTAGCGTACTTGAATGTTGTTTTTGCATTTACAGTTTTTGAACGAACTAATGCCGCTCGTTGTATATGCCATGTTTGATCTGAATTGCTCTCAATTTCATGTGTAATTGTAATGATGCTTTAGTTTAATTTGTGCGAGTCTGTTTCTATATAATGAACTATAAATTTCTTTCACTACAGCAGCTTTGTCAGCCAGCGCAGTTCTTCTTTTGTCTCTCTCTAAGTCCGTATGGAAATGGTGATTGAGTGATTTCTCCGGATTTAGGTAATCGGGCTATAACTTTATACTTTAATGGCGTTTATGCATTTATGGTTTTTGAACGAACTGATGCCACTTGTTGAATATGCTCTGTTTGATCTAAATTGCGCTCAATTTCATGTGTAATTGCAATGATGCTTTAGTTTAATTTGTGCTGAATCTATTAGTCATACAGTTGTTGCCCAGGCTAAACAGTTGACAGTTCTAATTATGGTCATAATATGATATTGTGCAGTGAATCTACTAATTGTTTATTTAAAACTCTCGCTTCTAGGGTTTATTGCTTTTGGTGCTGCATTATCATGTTTATAAGAGGAACTGTGAGTTCATTTTTTTGGGTTGCCACAGATTGAATTTCTTGAAGAATGGATCCCTTGCCAGAACAGGAACCCTCCTCTCGCCAGAACAGGAGCCCACTCCCTCCCCCTCAACAGAACATGAGTCCTCTCCCTCCCCCGCAGCAGAAGAGGAGCCTCTCTCCCTCAATAAAGCTCCGTCGAGTGGTGATCGTGATGAGGCTCCTTCAAGTGATCATAGGAATGCTCCGTCCAGTTATAGTGTTGAGGCTCCTTCAAGTGATCATGAGAATGCTTCGTCCAGTCATAGAAATGAAGCTCCTTCATCAAATGGGTAAAGAAGATGAATCAAGGTTGGATGTTGACTATGAAAGCAAACGGTACATTGGTAAGCTAAACAGGTTAATAGAAACGGGATTTGATTTAATCGCCTGTTTTTAATATTATTTTAATATTGTATGTTGTTTCCCCTGAATAGATGAAGGATGTGATGGTACAGTTTATGAAGTGAACAACATCATAGATGGAATGAAGTATGTTGTGAAAGTAATGCGTAATGTAACCCTATATAATGCAGAAGAGAAGTGCATGTATTTCAAAAAGTTCTTTTTAAAAAATTGAAATGTATTATCATACAATTTAATTCTTCTCAGGGAAGCGAGAGCTCTAGCCCTCGCAAAGAGTATTACTGCGCAGCCCTAGCAAAGAGTATTACTGTGCTTGGACGGAGGGCAACTCCAATAATGGTGGATCGCTACTGCCTATTCATATGCATGAGATCTGTTGCGGGTAATAATTAATGACTCATTCAATCTTTATTTCTTTTTTTCGGAAACGTGTAAAACTTTCATTGATTTTCAAAATTTTGACAATCTCCTTGACAAGCTAATCCCCTCTAGTCATATTCTAACATAAACTTAGCACAATAACTCTTTAACTTTGGTATTTCCCAACTTTTATACACAATGCCCTCCAAAATCTCTTTGAAAACATCCCTTTCCCTTAGTTTTTTATTGAAACGAATATCATTTCTCCACTGCCAAATACCATATACAGTAATAGCAATCTTCATCATCTGAGCTCTCCAGCATTTTCCCTTGCAGTGCGGCAGCGGCCAAGCCTTTTTTGCACACCATTCTCCTTGTTTTCTCCTCCTCTGCATCCACCTAGACCTTGATTGTTTTCTGGCATTTAAAAACTAGATGTTGGATAGACATCATCATCACATAAAACACAGCTCTTCTCCACATTGCTCCCAAACTTTGCTAATCTATCTCTGGTAGGCAATCTGACATGACATAACATCCACATTATAAACTGAACCCTTGGTCTAGCAGCATTACCAAAGAACAGTTTCCTCCAGTTGCTGTGTTTTCAAGCTTTAGCTCTTGATAAACTTTTCTAATGCTGAATTTCTTCCTCTCCCTTTACTGTCTCCATGCTTCCATGTTTTGCACTCTATTCCTGCATTTTGATAAGACTTTTGACCAGTCATGACACATCTGCAGGGAATTTGCTTTTTAAAATAACAATATTGTGGAAAATTTCTTACTGATCGGCAGTGTGCATTATGGATTTGATACTATCTTGATAAGACTTTTGACCAGTCATATGATACATCTGCAGGGAATTTGCTTTTAAAAATAACAATTTTGTGGAAAATTTCCTACTGATATGCTGTGTGCATTATGGATTTGAGATGAAGCTTTTTTTAATAAGATGTTATACTTGAGCTATAATGATTGCATGTTTGCTATCATAAATATTAATTCTGGACTGTATTTAGGAAGAATGTTCTTTTATTTCTATTTCTAAATTGCAATGCATGTGCAGTACTTTGGAATCCTGGTTACTGTGCCTCTCACATCCACAGTAAAGGAATCAACCACTTGGATTTGAAACCCAATAACATTCTATGTCAAAGTGGATGGTATTGTAGTCCCAGAGACTTTAGTTTAGGTAATTAAATGTGATTGTTTAACCATTTTAAATGGTGATTGTTTAACCATTTTAAATGGTGATTGTTTAACCATTTTTTAAAATATAAATTATTATATTTAAGTATTGTTGGTACAGCTGAAATCATGGAAGGACTGGCCTCTGTTCCTTGGAGAGACGTAAGCCACCCCATGTATTGGGCTCCGGAGATGGATTGCTGTGGGTCAATCAATTACGCAGAAAATAGAGGTCTCGTTCTCTTTGAGATGCTATACCGAGAGTCCAAGGGATTCAGAGCAGGAGACCATCCTCAGTGTGTTATGAATGACAAGAATAATCTTGGTAATATATTGAAGTTCATGATTTGGACTCCTCCAGCTATTCGCCCCACTGCCAAATCCATCATTGAGCAGTTGGATTACTTGGGTAAGTTCTTTATCATGATCAGAAATTTAAATAAGTATATACATTTGCTAATGATTGTTGTTTCTGTAGTTGAAGGAGAATCAAATGATACACAGAAGAGACCACACTCTTGTAAGTATATATGTTCGTTTCTTTGCTTTTACAGGGAAGAAGATGGGATTTATAAATAATAGTGGTTCTTTGTTTATGTGTAGAATCAGGTGGCTCAGCATAACTACAATCAGATCAGGTAGTAAACATGTAGAAAAGTGCAGATGACTTCAGTATTTCTCGAGCTTTTGCTTCAGATGTGTGACTTAAAATTGCTTATACAATCCCTTCTCCGATGAGTTCATAAGACTTAAAATTGATAGTTTCAACACGACATTGGTTGGTAAAGTTATAAATAATTCCACATTGCAGCAGCCAGAAGCTGTCTTATGAACTCATCGGAAAGGATGGTATAAATAAATGTATAAGCAATTTTAAGTCACATTTTAAGCAAAAGCTCGAGAAATACTGAAGTTATCTGCACTTTTCTACATGTTTACCACCTGACTGATTGTACACATAACCTAACTGATTGTAGTTATGCTGAGCCACCTGATTCTACACATAAACAAAGAACCACTATTATTTATAAATCCTATCTTTTTCTCTGTAAAAGCAAAGAAACGAACTATATACTTACAAGAGCGTGGTCTCTTCTGTGTATCACTTGATTCACCTTTATCTACAAACAGACACAACAATCATTAGCAAATGTATATACTTATTTAAATTTCTGATCATGATAGAGAACTTACCCAAGTAATCCAACTGCTCATTGATATGGATTTGGCAGCGGAGCGAATATCTGGAGGAGTCCGAATCATGGACTTCAATATATTACCAAGATTAAAACACTGAGGATGGTCTCCAGCTCTGATCCTATCATAGGTTGTGAATCCCTTGTCCTATCATAGGTTGTGAATCCCTTGGACTCTGGGTATAGCATCTCAAAGAGAAGCTGTGATTCAATTTTCATCAGCGCCAAACTTCAGCAGCAATGAAGTATCTACATTTCAGCAGCAATTCTTAATGAACTTCAGCAAAATAAACTTCAGGCTTCAGCAGCACCTCTTCTTTTAATAAATAGCATCCTTCAGCAGCAAAACAGCTTCAACTGCTATAGGAATTCAGAACAAAATTTGTTAACGTAAAAACAGAGTCAAAACGAAAAAGATCAATATTGTTACACCCTTAACATGAGATGGGATCATGTAGGGCCTCTTTTTAATCCTCACTATGGTATTTTTCTTGAAATTAGAGCATGCCTCTATATCAACCACAAAAACACATAAATGATGATGTTAAAAGTAAAAGATTG
>JAULKM010000008.1:15928493-15951740 GCA_032355605.1 Rubia tinctorum
AATATTACCTTATCTAATCTTACCAAATCTAATTCTAATCAGAATAAAACTAAATAAGGTAAACCCTAATGGACTGTGCATATGCTTATGGAAATGCTGCCTTTGCTGAGACTTTCTCTATTATTATTATTATTATGTGCTCTAGTGGAAAGACGAGTTGAATTAAAATTATACAAAGGTAAAATATTTTAGTTACAATATTAAAAATTTACTATGTAACGTGCAGGAGTTATAAATTTATGACCCGATTAATGCAACCCAAAATATTTATATTGATTCTTTCTAATTTACAATTAAAACCTTGATCTTTCCATAACTTATGGAAAAACCGTCTTTCAAAGGACGGACTCTATATAGTACTTCCTCTGGTTTTCTAGCATTGGCTCCGTTTGACTGCAAAATTTTCAAGGCATATTTGACCGTCAATAACTTTAATTGTATACAATAACTTTAATTGTATACAATAACAGATGTCATGTGAGGTGTTTTTGGATTCTCCGTAAACGTAGTTTCTAAAAAGTAAAATTTTATAGTCTGTTATTGTATGAAATTAAAGTTATCGATGGACAAACATGTATTAAAAAATTTTCAGAAAAAATGGAGCCATGGTTAATAAACCATGGGATAATAAACCATGGGATGTATAAGAATTGAATACTTATGACTAATCCGATTAGTAACAGTTATTTTTTACAATTTTATTATTAATATATTTTTCAATGGAGTTCGTCTCTTGAAAGATGGTCTTTTCATAAGATATGAAAATATCAAAGTTTAAAGTGCAAATTAGAAGAAATGAAGATAAAATTTTCGGATTGAATGAATCGAGTTATAAACTTTGTAACTACTACACGTTTTATAATAAAATTTTAATATTACAACCAAAACATTTTACCTTTTATTATTCTAATTAAACCCCGTCTTTCTATAAACGTATGGAAAGACGGTCTTTCAAGACTTTGCCCTTTCAGTGAAACAAGATCAATAACTTATTATTTAATAATTAATTAATGGGCATTTTAGCAAGAATACAGTCATATGCATATATGGAAGTGATTTGACCATTAATAAAAAAAGATAAATTTTAATTGATATTAGATTATATGTTTATATGAAAAAACAAATCACGGAGTCATGCGACTTAAGGTTCTATTTATATAATACAATTATTGTAATTTGATAAGGTCATATAATAATATTTAAATCAATCAAATTACAATAGATATATTTTTCCCTAACGTGAATAAATAAAAGAACGATGTCATTTTGACAATGAGAGGATAGTTAGTTGTATAAAAATCATTAATGTTATCGACTGATAATAAAATAAGAAAATACATATGTGTAGAATTTTTATTTAAGTGTCTTTTGTTTTGGAAAAATCTATGTGCAAGTAGAGAAATGCTAAATGCAGGTAAATTTAATGAAAGATTTACTATACTACCCTTAATTAATTTTAATCTTAATCAAGTTTTGATTATTTAAAATTTAATAATTAAAGATAACATAGTAAATTTTTCATTACATTTACCTGCATTTAGAATTTTCTTACATGTACTTAGATTTTGTGTTTGTTCAATGTTCCCTGCATTCTACTTGACACACTTTTCATTTTCAATTGTCAATTAACTTACATTTTTGGCAAAATTTTGGGAAAAATCATTTTTTCATAGATTGGAAAGACGTGGTTTAATAATAATAATGAAAAGTTAAAAGGTTTTAATTGCAATATTGAAAATTTATTATGAAACGTGCAGTAGTCATAAGTTTATGACCCGATTAATGCAACCCAAAATTTTATCTTCATTTCTTTTAATTTGCAGTTTAAACCTTGATCTTATGATGACTAATGGAAATACCGTCTTTCAAGAGAGAACTCTTTTTTAATAAATGATTCCTTCAATTTTATTCATTTATTTTTAAAAGTAAATTTTATTTGTTAAAAATCAAAGGAAAAACGAAAAAGTGCAAAAATTATCTTATTAAATTGAGAAAGTGAAGAAATGGCCCTATAAAATGTGAAAATGCTAAACTAACCCTAAGTTTTTGAGCAATGATGCATATATTCCCAAATTACACTATTCCGGTGTTGACTAAAGTAATTCAAACATTGATCTACTTTGAAAAGACAAATATACTCCTAACTTTAAAAATAAAAATCTAATGACCATCATATCCACAAGCTTCTTCTTGAGCTTCAAAAACCCTGAACCCACCGCTGCCATCGTCGAGCACTGTGAAGAAAAGTGAAATAATCAACGTATTAATCAAGAACAAAACAAAGGCCTTTTTGCAGACCAATTACGACAATGAGCTGAAGAATATTTGAGCATTATGACCTGGGATAACCATCTTGTCCCTCAATGAAGTCAAACACTTCTTTCCATACTCCGGGAATGCCACGCCACTGCCGAGCACTGCCTATCCCTCGCCACAGCCGAGCACTGCCAATCACCGGCACTGGCACTGCCGATCACCGGCACTAGCACCGCCGATCACCGGCACTGGCACCGCCGATCACCCCATATCTTTTGCTGCCGCCACTGCCTATCCACTGTAGTCGGCGCCAATCTCCTGCCACCACCACGTATCCCCTGCGCTCTCTGAAACCTAGCTTCTCCGCCCAACCCTTTTCGCCTCCGCCTGCTTAAACCCTAGCTTTTCCACCCGCCTTCGCCAATAGTCTAGCCGCTTAGCCCCCTACGCCGCTCACCCACTACCATCCTCATCTTTTTTCCTTGCCGCTCCACCTAATCCCTGGCGTCTGAGCTAACGTAAACGCGAGGTGAGAGGTGGTTCAAACAATGTCCTCATCTCTTTCCCCAATGTTTAAGAGAACGCAAATGAGAGAGTGAACGGTGGTTCGAATGACTTCCTCATCTCTTTCCCCGGCGTCTAAGAGAATTTGAACGCGAGGGTGAGCGTGGTCTGAATGGCGTCCTCATCTCTTTCCTCGACACCTGAACAGTAGTAGTGGTGGTGGGGGTGGAGAGAAAGAGAGGAGGACAGAGGGTTAGGTGATGTTTGATTGGAATTTTAAGCAGTTGCGAGGGTGGAAGCGTCAATTCAGATTTTATTTTATTTTCAAAATTTTAACTCAGTGGTATAGTGGTCATTTCACCTATTTCAGGCCGATTTGGCCGTTGATATTTTGGTCAACGAAATCCAGGGTTAATTTTGCACTTTCAGATTTTACAAGGTCATTTATGCACTTTCGACCAAAACATAGGGTTAAAAATACACTTTGCTCAAGAAAAAATTAAGTATACTCCATGAATATAATACTCACTCTGTTTATCTATTTGTGACACACTTTTCATTTTTTGTACTCCCTCCATCCCATCTAGACTTGCACTACTGCCTTTTGTACGTCGATCAAGAGACACGTTTGACCATGAATATGTTTATCTACGTATAGTAACGGAAAATAAAAAGTTGATATTTAGAAACTAGTCGTTACGACGAATTGAACAATATCATATACGATAATATTGTTATTTATATATCTTTTAAAATATGTGATTAAATTTTAATAGGGAATAGTGTTCAAAAAGCAAGAGTGCAAGTTCATGTGGGACAGAAGGAGTACTCCCTCTATTTCATTGGATGTAACGCGCTTTCCTTTTTTGGTTGTTTTGTGAATTTGACACATTTTTTTGGTAAGATTTCTTCATTTTCATCCTCTCATTCTACTTTTTTCTTTCTAAATTCAATTTCATCCACTAATTTCATTCATCTAAATCAAAACACATAAGTCTAGTGGGTCACATCTAATGAAACGAATGTAGTAAGATTTCTTCAATTTTATCCCCTCATTTTACGTTTTACTTTTTATTTTTCACATTTAATTTCAATTTATTTTTTTCACCTAAATTCAAGTACTCCCTCGGTCTCTCTTTTAGTGTCTTACATCACTATTTATCAATAAAGTTGAACTTTGTATTGTAAAAATATATAAATTTATAATTGTGAAAAAAATATCACATGCGATATTGCTACATTCATCGTAACACATATTTTTAGAATAGTTCATTTTCATAATTTATTTTAAAATATAATTTAAGATATTAAAATCATAAAATTATTATTGAATATTGACAAAAAAAGAAGTAAGACACGATTATATGGACAAAAGGAGTACGTAAAACTGTGGTTAGTGGGCTGAATTAAAAATGAGGACCGAATGAGGACAATTTTCCCCACAATGGGGGCTGAAAGCGGTTGGAACAAAGTCCAACCGCGGGCCCAGGTTCTAAAATTAGAACCGCCCCCATTCTGCACAAATTATTTAGTTAATTTATGTAGAAAATTATTATTATGTAATATATTAATATCGAATTCGTTATAACATGCTATTTAAATTATTATTATTATTTTAAAAATATACACTAAATAAATACTCCCTTAACTCCAGCAAAAATGACACATTTACTTTTTGCAAGTCAAGTTTTATAAACTTTGACCTTAAATATAAATTAATATATGTAGAGAAAAGCGCTTTTATAACCCTACCTAATTGACATAAATGCCAATATATCCTCCCAATGTTCGAAAGTGCCAATATAAACCTAGATAATCAGTGAAATTGCCAATATAACCTTTTTCGGCAACATTTAGCCAAAATTTTGTAAAAATATATTTTTGCCCGTCTGAAAAAATAAAATATACTAAAAAAAATAAAATGACATTATTATCCCGAGAGTCATTAATACCCCAAATATTATCGCCGGACCACCACCTGACCGTCGTGGACAGCCACAGGTGCACCGTCACTGTAGCAGGTATGGTTACATCAACACATTATCAAAACTGATAGGGTTAAATCAGCACATTCCTGAAACTTATAAGGTTATATATATGATAACGGTGTTTAATATTAATGAATGGTTATGATGTCGAATTTTATGCTGTGTAAGATATTGTTTTAATATGATAATGATGTATATAATGATGTGGTTGCTTGTTAAGGCCAACCGAGTACCACACACTTAACTTTTAGAATATATGCTCTTATAAACTTACACTTTTTTACGAATGTGCTGATATAACCCTATAAGTTTTAAGAATTTGCTGATAAAACCATATCCATTTTTATAGTGTGCTGATATAACCCTACCTATTATGCCGGCAGTGCAATAGTGGCCCGACTAACTATAAGGGTAAAATTTTTCACTCAATTTCATATTTTGTCCCAGAGGGTATTTTGCCCAAACTGATATAGAGTCAAAATGACCAAATTGATCAGATTTTGCCCCAGGGGGTGTTTTGGTACTCCCTCTAACCCAGCTAAAATTGCAATTTTGTTTTTTTACACTATTATCCATCAAAATTTGATCGGATATTTGAATAAATATATAAACAACAATACCGTCGTATATGATATTGTTCTATTTGTCGTAATAAGTAGTTTCTAAATACCAACTTTTTATTTGCCATTATTATACGCAGGTAAACATATTAACAGTCAAACATGTTTCTTGAACAACATGCTAATGATTGCAGTGCAATTTTAGGTGGGATAGAGGGAGTACCTATTATACCCTTGTTCTCTTTCGCTCCAAATCCCTCCCCATCCCAACCAGAACCCCTCCCTCCGCCACCCTAGCCTCACCCTAGCCCCGCCACCCCCATCTCTACCACCCTTACCTTGCCGCCACTGGCGATGACTTGGCTGAGGGACGATGTTGGACTGCGCTATTGGAGCAGATCTGTAAGTTTAAGGTGCAACTTTGCTTCTTGATCGGTGGAGCTGAACGGCGGTACTGAATCACTGGAGATGCTGGTTTTGCAGTCTCTCCCCACCTCTCCGTCACCCACTCCAAATCCCTCCCAAACCTCCATCACCCACAACAAATGCTGCATAGTCCGTACACCACTATCAACCTCCTTCTCCCTGGACACCAAATCCAACAACCCTAACCATGCCGTCTCTGCCGCCCTAGCTCGACCTTACCCCTCCCCCTCCCCGCCTCCGCCACCCTAGCCCCACAACCGTGCTCACCTCCACTTAAACACATTACAACCCATCACAGGAATCCTCAAAATCTCCGCCGCCCAAACCTACACCCTCAAGGTCCTAAGTTTATTGAGAATCATTATGCATGCTTGTTCTCTTTCCTCGCGAGAAATTGAATGTAGGTGCGAAGCTAGAAAATGGCGGATGAGACGTGCGTTCAGGTCATGCACTTTTGATTATAGAAGCTCGGTTGAACTGTTAGTCTTTATAAAAGATGAGGATGCCAAAACCGGCCGGGGAAGAAGAGAAACAGACCGGGAGTGATAGCTGATGGAGACGGCGGTAGAGCACTTAGATGGGTTAAATTTTGCTGATGGAGCTGGCAGCGCTGATTGGGCTAGAGACCACAACTAAATTCAACACCATTGTAAAGAAGGAAATGGGAAATAGGGGGAAATGGGAGGGCAGTTCAGTATTTTTAATTTTTTTTCAAATCAAGGGAAACATTGCCATCAAGGAATTCCGAACAAATGATCGTTGACCAAAAGGTTAATCACGCCTAGGGTTAGATTGACACATTATCAAATTGCAGGGTTATATTGACACTTTATCAAATTGCAGGGTTATATTGGCACTTTCATCCAAAATGTAAGGTTATTTTAACACTTTTCTCTATATTTAATCATCTTCCCTTATATAAAACAATATATTTTTACTTTCTTTAGGTTAATAAAACTATTTTGATTGTGATATGACTAATTTAAATATAATTCATTTATCTTATCAAATTCCCATTATTGCACTATATATGAATTGTGGATGACTATGAATTTGCAGGATCTGTATGGACTGAACCCGATCGAAATGAAAGTATCAAATTTTGATAGTACAATTTCAAAACTTTCCTCACTCCAAGTCTATTTAAGATTTTGGGTTTCAATCCGGTCCGGTTCAAATTAATATTTTTCGGTTAAGAGCGCATGAATCGGTATTTTACTCTTATTTTCCTCTCTGCCCTATGTGTTCTTGCAGTGAGAGAAAAAGGGAGTACATTTTTTTGTGTTGTAAAACACCAACAATACCCTTCCTCTCCTTCATCTAGAACCCACCACCACAATCGCAACCACCACCATTACAACCACTGCTACTACCACTGCTACTACCACTGCAACAATACCCTTTTTCTCCTTCATCTCCACCCACCACCACAACCGCAACCCCCTACCACTGCAACCGCTGCTACCACCATTGCAACAATACCCTTCTTTTCCTTTTGCTTTTCATATCATCCACCAGTATTTGCCTCTGCCGCCTCCCTGAGATAAAGGCAGACCCGCTTCCAACATATCTCAAGCAGTCGACCGGTCAAGATCCAAAAAGGAAGCATAGCTTCATCGTCCGTCGATATTTCTTTGTGTCTTGCCTCCACTAAGATCTTGGTGGTTCTTTGTTTGAATCCATTGAGAAAACATCAGTGGAAGGTCTTAGGGGGGATGCGGGTAATGTTGTGACGATGCGGTTTTTGAAGGAAAAAGTGTGGGGTTTCTGTTTGGGTGATGACTTAGGGTGAGTTCACAATGGCTGGAAAAAGAGTGTGAAAAGGAGGAAGAAACGACTTAAATTGAGGGAGAGATATTTATTTAACTTTTAATTTAAAGGAGAAGGTAAATAGTGAGAAAGTACGGGGAAAAGAGATATTTTATTGTGATGAAACTTTGTTCAAAAGAAAAGAGTGCAAATTTTCCCGGGACGTCACAAAAAAGAAAGAATGCAAGTTCATCTAGGGCGGAGGGAATATATATATTTTCAATTATTTTAATAAATTAAGTTAATATACTAGTAAAAATATATCTGTGATGGTTCGTATTGTTTTTATATTTTGAGAGAAATTTCCTGTTAACTTCACTCTACTATCTTTTAAAGACAAAAATTGATTAATTTTTTTCCAATGCCAAAATTTCAAAGTAATAAACATGGTTACTAAAATCCGGTCCAACTAGTTCGACCTAGTCTAAATCCAAAATGTTCCAGTCCGGTTGCCTTCCTAAATATTCACTAAGCATTCTCTTCGGACCGATATTTTTTCATTCCAATTCTGGTCTATTCCTCCAATGAAGCCCTAAACAACCATAAATACATGAATAGAACATTTATTTCCATCTTTAAGTAATTCAGTTCACGGTCTCTTGAGTTTATCTGCAGTTCAACTCATTTAAATTTAATTCAACAAAAATTGATTTGATTTGATTTGATGAAGGTTAGTTTAACTTGATCATATTGTTATCGTTTTTAGTACACTTATTTTTAGTTTAGCGCAATTTAATTCAATTCATCTTAGTTTAGTGTAGCAAAATTAAACTTTTAGAGCGAGGCCTTGTTTTTCCAAATAAGTATACAATTTTTTATTTTTAAATTTTTAAATTTGCACTCTGATGAAGTTTCATAGGGTTCCCTTCTCATCCATGTTCTATTAAACTCATATTTGGAGAAATGCAATTACAATAGATATGATCTTAAAAAGATCATTTGCATAGAAGACACTATATCAAATTTCAAATCAAAAGCCCCTATGACAACATGAATAGACTATGACATAACATAATACTCGTCTATTGTGGAACTGTGACGTGAACACAAACCAAACTCATAGAGCTTAATTCATCGGCTGAAACTAGAGCCCCAACCCCAAACCAGTCACAATATGAAGTAACGGTCTTGGCAATTCTCGAGAGATTTTCCAACCACACAAACTTTTGTCTTGATATACATTCCTTATTAATAAAAATGACTCCAAAAAATTGAGATAATTAAAACACCTCTACTAAAAATCTAGCCACTCTTTTTTTTAATCTGCAAACTCCTTTATTAAAACTAGGAGAGTTAATCTAGTCGTTTTTGGTAGGCAAAATATTTTTCCCAGTGTATCAGATTAGTTATTTGTATAGCAACTGCGTATAATATGAACTTTTAAGATACCTGAATAAATGGTTTAAAGACACATTTGATTGGATAATCAACTCCACGAGCGGGAAACATCCACGTGGATTGAGATCTACTAATCTAGCTACAATCCCTATGTCAGAAATGCCCAAACTACGTTGGTTAAACGATTTCAACTTTGATTATTTCTAAACAACCATTAGAGACTAAATCAAAAGTCAAACACATATTTAGGTATAAGGTCGTCAAAAAAAATCTAGATTGACATAGACAGTCACATCTCACACTTCATACAAAAAACTCATTTCCATTTGATAATATGTAAAAATAAATTTAAAAAATTAATGAAGGTAAAATAACGAAATTAGAGAATTAAAAACCACTCTCCCCCCAACTGGAAAATAATGAAAAAATAAAATAAAATAGCAGAAACCCTCTTTCACTGTATAAATTATATTAAATGGAAGTATTAGAACGACGTTCCGGACAACGTCGAGGAGGAAGTTTAGAAAGATATATTGGTAAGTTCCATAATTCCTCTATGTTAAATATCTAACATATGTGTGTTCAACATGTAGCTAATTTTATTCTTTGTTAGTGCAAGTCATTCAATCCATAAGTTGCAATTTGATTTTAATTATTGAATACATTGACAAATTTTAACCAATACTCTATTTTTTCCCAACACCAACAACATAACAGTTCATGGGTATGCGGGTACTATGTCATGCTATTCATGGAAGAACTGGTGCTAAAGATAACTTTGGGTTTATGACGGTACGCTCTGACACCAAATGATATGAATTTTTTTGCGAAGACTCTATTTGCAGAATTTTGAGAAGGTTGATCGTAGCATCCTCTTGAAATCAAGAAGATACAGACAAAGTTTAGTCAAGAACACAACATTATGAACTTCACTAACATAAGGGACTAATTCACGAACCCTAGCACTAGTTGCACCATATTGAAACAAAGAATTCTACTGTTGTAAGCCTAAGTATGCCAAAATTTTCTAAGCTACATGCTAATCTTACCAATTCTAATCTAAGCACGATCAATTTAAATCAATTCTAATCAAATCAGATCAGATATGAATATTCTAAAGCCTAAAATATAGCCGAAATTAAATTCTTCTGAGCCAACATGGCCGGATTTAATTAGCTAAAAACAAAATAGAGGCTACCTAAAATATTAACAAAAACACACTACATCACTAAAAAACCCAGTGGAAAAATTATATTGTTCTTCATGAAATTATCTTTAAAACTTCAACTCTTCAAAATACTTGAAATGTTAATCCAAGATAACTTCCTTGTACTCTTTGATTTTTCATCATGAATCTAAATAATTAAAGCATTTAGTGCAGAATCTCTAAGTTTCTTCCTTGCTCGAACATAAACTTTGAAGCATTGATCTAGCTGAGGCAGGATTCGTATGGGTAACACGGTTCTTGCGGGTGGCACGATTTATGCTGGTGACATGGCTCATTCTGAAGGCACTGTCTGTGCAACATCTGTATTCATATCAACTTCTAAGAATATCCTAGAGGTAAGTACCTAACATACTAAACAAACATGTTTTTTGCCTACATATTCAATACTCTTATCTATTGTCGTACGTGTTAAAATTGCATGTATTTCTAGGGGATGCAGAGCATACAATGCTTATGAACTACAAGGTGTCGTTGAGAGATGGTGTGAGACTTGGGTACATATCTATTCAAAATAAACATAAACTTCCTTAGATATCATGGACAATATGGATGAATTAGTTGGGTGATTGTGAGTGTTTTTCATATTTGATGAGTGATATCAGTGGATCCACTAATTGTTATGTTTTCTTCTTTTAGTTGTTTTTAATTTGGATTTTTTTTCATTCGTTTAATCCATTTTACATCAAATCAACCGGCACAATATTTGTTCTATGTTTCTTCACTAAAATATTCCCAGATTTGATCTCGTACCTGACATGCATATTAAACTAGCGCATTACAAATGTAATTCCCTACTAGCACCAGTATCATATATATATATATACAACTGGTTACAGAAAATATAAACACCAGTTCTAAATGTACAACCGGTGTTGGAAAATAATAGGCACGAGTTCTAAATATATAATTGAACTGGAAGATAATAGGCATCGATACGAATCATTCAACCAGTGTTAGAACCGGATTATCACTACACCAGACATTCTATACATACATAGCAACGGTACATTATAACTTGCAACAGTCATGGATCATAGGCACCAATTTTACCTACCACTGATAGGTATAATCGGTGCCAAAAATCTATATTTCTGCACCCCCACATATGCATCGTTTTTCAAAGGGCTCAAAATATTGGTGCCTAAGCACCTGTCATGCACTTGTGAATTGGTGTGATTTCGTATATTATTTTGGTCATTGTGTTGATTTTACATTTAGTTTGTGATATATGAGATTTGGGTTCTTAATAGTCCATTGTGTCACTGAATTAAGAGTTTTGTGTTGCTCAATTTGCACCGTGTTTGCTTGTTTATATGGTTTGATATTTCTGGTATTGAATACTATGAATGATCAATATAGCCGATAATTGGATCGAGTCTTAGTTTGCTATAGCAACTAGAGTTGAGCTAGTTCTCAATGTTTGCAAGCAATTGGGTAAAATTTAAGCCTTCAATGTTGGTCACTATGGTTAAATGGAGTTAATTTGTACATTGTTAGTTTGTGTATCTCTTCATTTTGTACTAGATGTACTTCAGATCTTCTATTCTTGTTCTTCCGCGTTTACTTTCTTACGTTACTAATTGAACACCATTGCAGCATTATTAGAGCAACATTACTTTTAAAAAAAAAATTCAATTAGTTCTCGTTTTAGTGTTAAAACCAGTAGTTGTGTTGGCTCAATACTTTCTTCTCGTAGATGGATGCATAATATGTTTAGAGTAATGGAGACAATGCATCTAACCCTGGCACTCTCTTTTTATGTTATCTCTTTACAAGTTTTAAAAGATTAGGCATGTTGCAGTCTTAATTATATATATCCATGTGGTTTTGTGATTAGGATTGTTTGTCAGTTCAAAACTGTATCGGAACTGGAATTACAAAAAATCTTGGATAAATAATTGGACCAGTTAGTGGGTAATTTGGACCATGATCAGACCGAATAATTTCAGTTGTGGACTGCTTCATAATTGAGCTGGATTCTAGTTACTTTATTTTTTTTTACTTTTGAATTTTAGTATAAAAAGAATGAATAATTATTTTCTTTAAAAAATAGTAAAGTAGAAGTTATTAGACTAGTTCACATCAAAATAATAAAAGGATACAAGCATTCGGAATAAATGTAAACTAGCATATTAAATTAATTCATTAAAAAGTTAACTATATTTATAAAAGTAAAATATCGGTCCATCTAGTGCGCACAGGTAAAATTGGATTTTGGATGGGATCGGACTCGAACCTGCAATCTTACAAAATCTTGGACCGAGGATCAAATCGGAATTCCATATATCCGATACCGATCCTTATATTTTGATCCAGTTCGGTCCATTTTATCTGTCCGAACTTGTTGATGAACACCACTATTTGTTATCAATATAAGACCGCAATAGTTTTGCGGGTGGTTCGGTATTACAGTACATCTGTTTAGATGTGCATTTTTCTTATTGTGTAGCGGATTGAATGATCTTGCAATTATAATGTGGGATACATTTATGATATCCTTAGGTTTGAAATTGTGCATGCCCTCTGTTTAGGACTTGCTCCATGGATCGCGACAGAGATCTCGATCCCTGATGATTTTGGAATGATCAAACACAAAGATGACACAAACCTCATCTACAAGGCTCAATAACTCAAATTGTATTTTGTATCAATGAACTATGTTTTGCTCTTAGCATACCTGGTTAAGTAGAATAAGAGGTTTAGGTGTTATAAACATGTGAAGATTGTCTTCACCGAGGCACTTATGTATAGAATGAGACCCTAACAAGTCTTAATTTTTTAGTCTGGTGCAACTGTAATTCTTATTTATACAATATAGTAGCGTCTTACTAGAATTGTGTTTATTTGTTGTGATCGGTAGTGTTATTTTAGTACAATTGTGGTTGTTTTGAGTATTTTTGTAGTGTTTTAGTACAATTATGATTGTTGTGATTCTAAAAGGTGTAAAAATAATCCTGATTCGACCCCCAATTTCTAAAATAAGTTCTGATATAACCCGCAATTCTTGTTTATATTCAACAATAGTCCGATGACAGAGGATTTTAGTCGTTCGATAAACAACTAAATCGATATACAATATTAAATATATAAACATATCCACCTATAATATTATGGTAATATAGCAAGAAAGTAAGATCAAACATAGAAGATAATCATATTCCTAATTTAGCTATAAATTTTGGCAAAGTCAATACAAGGTTTGAGGAGTTTTGAAAAAAAATTAATTAAAACATCAAAATAGTTCATTTCACAATTTCCAAAAATCAAATTCATACAATGATCATAGGTTCCAGATTCATAAAATTTCTATTATTGTTTTTGTTCCCTATACAAATGAGGATCATAACCATAAACCCTATTTATTATGTCGTCCTTATTAAGGATACTCTTATTATTATCTTTTTTTATAAATACTACTCATGAATTCCCTAATAAAGTGCGGTGCTTCTTTGATGTTTTCCCCCAATTTTTTTCCATTCTTCCATATTTAACTGTAAATTCTTTACCATGGGTCCAATGGTGGGTTTTCAAGGCTTCAAAATATCGCAATTCTTGTAAAATCCTCGAAACATTTACAAAATACGCCATAATGTGTGCAGATGTACAATCTAAAGTATGCTAATAGTTACTAATTATGCTATAATATTTAAGGCGTATCAAATACCTCAATAATTAAACCATGCTTGTACTCGAGTAAGCAAAATAAGACATACTCTTGCATCAAGTAACTAACAAAAATAAATAAAAATACGCACAACACACATATACGAGTTGATGTGATCATGCACAAAGTTCTAATCCTTGTGTTTTTCCTCTGATTATTTTACGTGCTTTTTTAAGATTTTAACCTTACCACTCTTTTTCCCCCAATTATAAATCCACTTTTGAACCAGTCTATACCAATCCAGACTCGCCTAGTTATTACTTAAGTCATTCTCTCGGGTTTTTGACTTATCCTAGGATTTCTAGTCTTTTTTTCTTTAAATTTTTTATTTTATATTTTGAAATAAAAAGCCGCTACTATGGTACAACATACACATTAGAATGCACCATCCTACCCTCATATTTAAATTTTGATTGTTCTCATTCATGCATAGTTGTCACCCCCAATATAATCAATTAATCAACAATCATGCTTAGTTGTCACCCTAAAACACAATCTTGACATTGATTGATGACCAAACCGGCAAAAAGATAAAATTTTTGGGTTCATTCTCGAGCCTAGCGCTAAATCGTGGCATAATCTCAACTAGTTGTCATCCAATAATGCAATAATCATAACCTCTTCCTAAACATCATGTACTTATCTAATCATCTTAGCTTCCTAGATTCGGTGTGATTCGGTCATCGCCACTATGGGTGAACCGGGTGGCGAGAGGTTGGCAAAGAAAACATTAGCTCGATTAAGGAGCAACGTAGTGGAGGAGAAATCCAGAGAGAGGAAAAACCTGGGAGAAGAAGAAAAGAATGAAGGTTTTATAGGAGTGTTAATGGGAATTGATGTGGTGGAATCGCCAAAATCACCACTGAACTTGGAGAGTTTATCAACCAAAGCCATGGAGGATGTGAAATTCTAAGTTTGCTACCACCATTCAGAAAAATCGTCAAAATGGAAATTGAGGAGTTGAGAAATGCTGAGCTCATGAATGGAAAAAGATCATCGTGGGGAGACATAGTGCAGGGGGAAATTAGAAAAAAAATGGGTGGATTATTTAAGGAGGAAGATGAAGTTCACTTTTACGACCCAATTGAAGTGAACAGTGTGAAAATGGCTGAGATCTCTATTAAAGAAGTAGATGAGTGCTCAAAGTAGTGGGAATATATGATGGTATGCAAAATTCTGCTTAACAACTCTCCATTCAAGGTAGCAGAGGGGTTATTCATATGATTTGGAGGAGAAGTATCAGCAAAACCTGGCAACTGGAGAGAGGCACGTTTATGGTTGAATTTATTTCATCTTCCTTTAGAAATGAAGTTATTGAATCTGGTAGCGTATATTTCAATGGGAAACCATTAATCATGAAGATATGGTCTACTGATCAAGATTTTAATGAGACAAAGATAGTCCCTGTGTGAGTGCAGTTACCAAACCTGTCCACAGCTTACTGGCAGCCTAGATAGATAACACAAATTGTTAGTCCTATAGGAAAACATGTACGATGGATATATAAACAAAGGAGAAGCAGAGACTCTCTTATGCAAGGTCAAAATCGAAAGGGAGATTGGGGATGATGTTCCAAATAGCGTGTTGTTCTTGAATGAACATAAAGTCATTGTACAACAACATGTCCATTTTGATTGGACGCCTTTCAGGTGCAAAAAATGTAATCAGTTAGGTCACACATGGGATGAATGCATGAAAAAAGAAAAAGATAGGGAGGTTGGCCAAAAATGGAAGATTTATATCCCAGTAAAAATACAGGAACCTAGAAAAACTGTCATGGAAATGGGAGGGAAATTTGAATGTTCTGAAAAACCTGAAAACATTGCCACAGTAAATACTGTAGTATAGGAGATTATAATCAACCAGGGAGCTGCAAGGCTGAAGAAAAATATGGTGTTGTTGAAATCTTTGGAGGAAAAGTCATCTCATGGGAAGTAACTGGACTAGCTAGAACATCAGAGGCTTAAATAAAATAAGTAAGCACATGGTAGTCAAGAACTTTTGTTTGAGTAACAAAGTCGGATTATTGTGTTTACTAGGAACCAAAATAAAAAATGAAAAACAAAAAGAGGTTTGGAGAAGTCTAGGACTGGGATGTGATTTGATTACTAATGAGGATTTAGTCATAGGTGGGAGAATTTGGATTTTCAGGAGAGCATATGTGTTTGATATAAAAAATTATAAGAAAGGGAGAACAAAGAACAGATATGGAGGTTTGATTCAAGCTGCAAATATGGCCTGCTTTTGTGTTGATATACATGGCTTCAAAATAGGGCTGAGAGGGAAAACATGTGGTAGTTTCTGAAAAGTTAATGAAAAAGGAGTAAACCATGGATAAAAATTGGTGATTTAAATTCCCCTTTTTAAGGAATAGATAGACTAGGAGGACAACCTATAGAGGAGAAACAATTGATTGATTTTCAGGATGTTGTGGAATGACTTGAACTCATAAACATTAAAACTATATGAAGCTTTTATTCCTGGAGCAGGAGGAGGATGGGTGAAGAGAGAATTCAAAGAAGAATAGATAGAGGGATGGTGAATGAAGTGTGGATGGACAGGCTGAAAAATGTTTGCTGTGAAGTGAGGAATGAAATGATCTATGGCCATTTTTCCTTTGCTAATCAGGTTTGACATATGTGGAAAGAAGATAAAGAGACCTTTTAAATACTTCAAAATGTTTTCTATGTCCCTCCTATATAAAGGCACAACTAAGCAAATATGAGGAGTAGAAAGGTTAATATTATATTTGACCTGGCTAAAGTCCAAAAAGCCCTAGAAAAATCCTTAACTAGATTGAATAAAAAGGATTTTTGAGATATAAGGGAGAGGGTGGAGAAAGGTAGGGCAATTTGGAAAGAAGAACATGAACTCGTGAATTCATAACTAGATTCCACTCAGAAGCATAAATGGAGTGTGGCCAGAAAAGAGGTGGAGCGGCTTCAGAAAACAGAATCAAGGGTTCTGAAGAGAAGAAAAAAATGGAATGGCTTAATGAGGTTGAAAAACCCTCTAAGTTATTTTATTCACCAATTAAGACGTGGAAATATAAGAACAACATTGTGAATTTGAGAATGGGATATGAGTTTTATACAAATCAGAAGGGGATGGAGGAGCAGTTGGTTAAACATTTTAAAAGTTTGTTAGGAAGCGGTATAAGCAGAGGTAAGAAGGATAAAGAGGTTGTGAACTTTGGCAAGGTTGTTGGTGCACAACAGTAGGCTAAAATGATTATGCCAATTAGCCCTGAAGAAATTTTGAAAGCTTTAAGAAGTATTCACTCAACAAAGAATCATGGAAGGGATGGCTATACTAGCCAATTCCTTAAGGAGACGTGGGAAATGGTAGGTTAAGGAGTAAAAAAAAGGCACTAAACATATTCTTTACAGGAGATAATGTGCCAAATAGTTTCAGCAATGCAGTAATCTATTTATTTTGCCAAAGATAACCTTGCCATAGATACCTTCTGATTTCATACCAATAGCTTGCTGCTCTATAATCTATAAATTGATCACTAAGATTTATTGTGCTAGAATGAAGTACCTGAAATAATTAGTTATAATCAAAGTGTTTTTAATTAAAGATAGACACATTGCTCACAATTTGCTGTTAGCCCATGAATTGCTGCATAGGTTTAAAAGTGAAACTATGAAGCCAATATGTGTTTTACAATTGGATATTAGTAAGGCTTAGGCAGTGTGGGTTGGGATATCGTATTTGAATGGTTGAATAAACTAAAATTCTCAAAGTTGATGGTTAACTGGATTGAAAGATGTATCAAATGTTCTTCTTTCTGCTTAGTGGTGGATGACAACTATATTGAGAGCTTTAATGGTGGAAAATGTGTGAAACAAGAAGATTCTATGCCACCCCTTCTGTTTGTTGTGTGCATATAGTATCTAACTAGAATGTTAAATAGAGTATTTAGTCAGAAACAGGTTGAGTATCATCAAAGTGTGACAAACTTGGTGTTCACTCTCTATTGTTTGTTGATGATATCTTGTTGTTTTGTGGGGCAAACAGAAAGGCTATAGATGGGATTAAAGATATATTGGTGGAATTTCATAATGTCACAAGATTATTAATATGAATAAGTAAACAAATGTTCTAAAAAATGAATGTGGCTTATCACATGTTGCTTGCTGACCGTGTGAACATTATAAGATGTGATTTGCATCTGAAGAATTTGGGTCTGCCTCCGTCATCAGTTAAATGGGGGCTAGAATGATTGTGAGTGTTTGTTGGAAAAGATAAGAACCAGAATTAAAAGATGAGAGTCTAAAAATCTATCACATGCAGAGAAACTACAACTTATTAATTTTACCTCAATGAGTATTACTAGTTATTGGGGAAGTATAATAAAAATTCCAGAGAGTACAAACAACATAATTGTGAAAATCTGCACTAGTTGTTTGTGTGAAAGAGAGGAAGAATGGAGGGGATTCAATGTTAACTCATGGAATACTCTCAGTAGAGGTAAGCATTTTAGAAGTACGACATTAGAGATCCAACTATGTGGAATCAAACATCCCTTTTCCCAAGAAAAAAAGACATTATACGGGTTCAATGGTTACTACATGAAAGGGAAACTAATGAGGGATTGCAAAGTCTTGGAATCTCAAAGTTGGTCTTGAAAAGTGTATCTAAAACTCAGTCATAAAGCAGGTTCAATGATGAAGAAATGTAGTGTCATGGATGGAAAAATATCACTGGAGGAATGTGCAACAAACTAAAGGGCGGTGATAAAGTGGTACCAAAAGGAGTGGTCATTTTTCCTAAACAAGTTCTACCTAAACATAGATTTTTTCTATGGATGTTGATGAATGAAAAATTTTGCCACAGCTAATACACCATTGGAGTTTGGCTTACTTGGAGTAAAGTCTGCAATGTGCAGTTTATGTGAGGCAGAGAAGGAAACTGCACAACACATCTTCTATGACTGTGGGTATATGAAGTATGTTTTAAACAGTTTGTAGGTGGGCAATCTGAAATCAATTTGAGTACTGAAGAAGTGGCTTTATCAACAATCCAAGGTGAAGAAAAACTGAAGTTTTATGTTGATCATTACTACATTTTATCAGGTGTGGTTGGAGAGAAATAATAGAATCTTTAATCAGCAAAAAATAAAAGCTGACGTGCTGGCACTGCAAGTCATATCAGAATGTGAATGGAGGGTGAATAAGAAGGTTGTTAAGGTAATTTATCTATTTATAGATTGAGAAATGTAGAAATTATTTTTTAAGTTCAGTAGTTTGTTTAAAAAAATCGTACGTTTGGATGGCTACGCAGCTAAACAGATTGTAGAGTAGTTGAGTGAGAAATGAGATTGTAAAGGGTTGAGGGAGACAACCTTAATGTGAAACTTTGGGTTGATTTATATACATACAAAAGGTTTCCATAAAAAGACAGAAGCAACCATGATAATTAAGAGAAATGGATTGAAGGAACCAAAATCTCACAATATTTTAGTTAAACATGCTTAACAAATTCCCCCAGACACTAATCTAGCCTAATCTAGCAAAATTCATGAGAAAATACACATAAAACATGATTAGAAAGAAGTAAATGATGGACAATAAATGTGCAAACTAGTGTTTTTACCCAGAAGTTCGACCCTTTGTGGGCAAAGGGAGACTTTTATAGGTACGAAAAGAGAGAAATTTTAAAAAGAATTGGTCAAACCCTAATCAAACAGGGTCTTCACGAACCTTGCACATCTGCACGATCGGCGACCTGGGTATCTTTTTGGCACAAGGGTTTGCGATTGAGCGTTGCGGACATTGTTGATTACTTGTCTTCTGGCTTGGCTATCCTTACGAGTCGCACAAACCGTCCAGTATTGCACGGTCTGAGACCTGGAGCTTCTTCTCGAGGTTAGCCATGGACTTATTAGAGTATAGATTCCTGCATATGTTCATTTTATAGTTGGTGTGCATTACTAGAACTTTAAAATGCTCTATACATATTCTTAGGATACTATTCATTTTATTCTATCATTATTTATACCCATAATGAAAGGCCTCAAGGACATGGGTTCAAAATTTATCAGAACTGATGGTCGCAGATTCAAAGGTCTTCATTCCCATTTAGCTTCTTTTTCTTCATCTCTTCACTCCTACTTAAGCTATTTTCTATCAATTTTGCGAATGACATTCTTTTGAAGATTTGATCTCCGTTTTGCATCCACTTTAACAGCATTTCGAGTATAAACAGGTCTCATCGAATAACCTCTGACAATCATAAAATTTACGTGTCACACTTACTGAACCTTTTAATGATCGAATTTAACCGGCCAATCCGTCCGTGATCACCCATCTATGTTCAGAGTACAATTTTAAAATTTCCTGGGAAAGCAATAGTTCGGAGAATGTGAATAGACAGCAGCAGTGGCAATGACGATATAAAATCCAACATCGAGGGCCAATTCCACAATAAAACCGTCCTCTTCACACTTGCGCCATTATTTTTGCACACTTCACAACTCATCCCATTCCCCCATACTCCCTCACAGAAAAAAATGCTAGAGCACCAGCTCGAAACTCCCACCACCACCGCCTCCTCCGCCGCCCAATGCCAACCCGCCACCTCCACCACCATGGACGAATCTTTGGCGTGTATGGACGACTACGACATGGACAGCAGCGCCTGCTCCACCCCCTACGTCAGCGCCCCCTCCAGCCCCGGCCGCCCAATCTCCGGCTTCTACTACAGCGCTCCCGCCAGTCCCATACATTTCATGGCCGCCGCCGCTCCCACCATGACCAAGAAGACTTCCTCCTCCCACTCCGAACTCTCCCCAACTTCCTCCTTCGAGTTCGATTTCTCAGGGAGTAAGGCCTCCAAAAACGGTTCCTCTTCCGGCGGATCCATGAGCTCCGCCGACGAGCTCTTCCTGAACGGCCAGATCCGGCCCATGAAACTCTCCTCCCATCTCCAGCGCCCGCAGAACCTCGCCCCGCTGCTCGACATCGACGAGGCCCCGGATGATGAACCGGAGGACACTTCCCGGGGTAGAGAATATAAAATGCGGGATAGATCGCTCCGCCGCCGGACTAGATCTATGTCCCCGCTCCGTACCGCGCCGCCGTTCGGCTGGCACGAGGATTTCGAGGCAGGAGAAAATACGGAGGATGTGAAGGAGGGCGGGAAAGAGGAATGCGGCGCCGGAGAGGAAGATAAAACGACGCCGTGCGAATCTGGGGCATCCTCGAGATCGTCGTCAGTGGGGAGGAGTTCAAGCAGATGGGTTTTCTTGAAGGAGTTTCTCTACAGAAGTAAAAGCGAAGGGAGAAACAACGGGCATAAGTTCTGGGGCTCCCTCACATTTTCGCCGGTGAAGGACCGGAAGATTAAAATGGAGAAGCTTATGCTGGCCAAGCTCACATCCGCAACTGGGTTTTCCCGGGTGAAGAAGGAACCGTTGGAGAAAGTAGAATCTCCGGCGCCGGAAACAGCTCCGGTGAGGAAGAAAGCTGTAAATGGCGTCGGAAAAAGAAGGGTCCCTCGGTCACCCCACGAGCTGCATTACACGGCGAACAGGGCTCAGGCGGAGGAGCTGAGGAGGAAGACGTTCTTGCCTTACCGGCAAGGTCTGCTGGGATGTCTGGGGTTTAGTTCGAAGAGTTACGGCGCCATGAACGGCTTCGCCAGAGCTCTGAACCCTGTTTCTTCAAGGTAAAGAAATAGAAAACAAAAAAAAAATGCCCTACAAATAATAAAGTGTAATGTAAACTAAAACTAGTGAGACTCTTTTTAGGATCATAGATATTTTGATGATCCTTAATCAATCAAAAAGTGAGATTGTATAGAAAACCTTTTGTTGTTGGTGTTAATGTCGTGTTCTTCACTTTTGAGTGCAATTTTTTGCTCTTCAAATCGAATGTTAGTAGTAATATTGTTGTATTTGCAATTGCATGTCAATCTTAGAAATTGTTATTCAGTCAAATTTGTTGTTGATGTCTTGGTTTGGCCATTCTTGGAAATTTTTACCTGGGACCTTTGTTTTTAGATTCACATTCTTGCTATTGTCAATCTGCCGTTTTACACCACCAAAAATGTATGGCAAATCTACCACTAATCTGTCACTCAGGGAGGAGTAATTTCTGATGATGATGGTTATTAAGGCTCCAGCTAGCTTATTTTGAAAGAACTAAAAAAGTAAAGCACTTTATAGACAAATTAGCTTATAAAGTCTCTCAATCAGAGCCTAAGTAAGTAGTCCATCCAATCACATTCCGATTTTAGCAAATGAAATGTAAAAAATCTTATCACAAAAGAGAAGTATATTATTATTAGAAATAATATCTTAAATTGGAAAGAGTAATAATTTTGAAAATAATTATAAAGATGGTAACATTAAGATATTGGTGTGTAGATAGAGTAACACACTAATCAGAACAGTAATGAAGAAAAAGAGTAACGATAAAGAGAGTGAAAAATTATAGTGAATCCACGCAGTGAATGATGTGACAATACTGAAAAGACAAATATATTCCTAATTAATTGTACCTTTATTAAGAAATGTGATTAGTGATTTAGTCATTTATTAACACTCCCCTCATTTACTATGAATTTCAGTATGAATTGTCACTCGAAAAGAAATGGTGGAAAAGAATTGGGTGTCTTTGCTTTTTGCAGTTATTTATTTTTTATGTATCTGATTAGATGTATACGCCACTGAAAAGAGGAGTTGGTTCCATACCTTAGTTTGTCCTTTCTGGGATGTTTAACCTTAAAAAGTGAAAAAGAAAGAACGAGGCCCATTGTATTTTATCGCAAAGTTCGCGTGAATCCTCGCAAAGTTCGCGTGAATCCTCGCTAAAAAAAAATAAAGCGATAAATTATGATATAAATAACAGTGCATGTATATTAAATAAATCATTTACGAATTTATATATTATTTAAAATTGATAGTTATGTGTGTATATATATATATTAATATGCAATAATAGAATTCGGATCTTAACGTTATCGAGTGTTTAAAATGAAATGAAATACATTTTAAATAATTTTTTTATAATTACATACACCTCATAAATACAATAAGTACAAATAGTAATAATAGTGTTTAAGTCAAATATTAAAATTAGTTATTAAATGTTTGGTGGAAGTAAGAAAATGTGTACGAGTACTAGGGGCGGCCTCCAGCCCCCGCCAAGAAATTTTTTAAAGCTGATTTTTTTTTGAAATTATGGTTCATCCCCCTCAAAATTTATTTATTTTACTTCAGTCCCCTCAAAAAATTTAGAATTTTTTTAAATGGATAATCATATACCACATAATCATATTTGTTATCTATAATTTCTATCATCTCATCTCTTAACTTACCTATTTTTTCTCCTCACAATCACATTTAGAAACACACACACGGCTGCTCTCTTTTCATCTTCAAAAAAAAAAATTCTCCCTTCCAAAAATTTAAAATTTAATCCTTTCATTTTCTTCCTATTTGTATGGAAAGGGAAGGGCTTAAAT
>JAULKM010000008.1:15951750-15970670 GCA_032355605.1 Rubia tinctorum
ATATGTCACATGATGATATTAGAGTCTTGTTACTAATTGAAATTTATGGTCAAACATGGCATACGAAATTTGACTGAAAAGTGTGTCATTTTCTCTGGGACGGAGGGAGTAGGATTTGGATAGGCTTTAAGGTACAATTCGCATTTTTAATTATAATTTATATATCTTTTTCATTTACTAATTATATATTAGACGGATGAGAGACAAATCGAGTGGATAACAAATTTGCAAATCAGGCAATGGATGAAGACAAACTCCACCCAATCCATCACCCGTTTTAACCGCCATCACCTACTTATTATTCATTTAACTTGATATTACATTCATTCATATGAATCGGTTTTTTTTAACCAAGAACGAGAAATCCCATCAACATAATTACCTCAAAAGTTTCCAATCTTTACAACAAAATCTCATCAATTCGGGAAAGTGGCAACTCAAAACAGAAAGAACCATCAAATAACAATTAGAGTGTTTCCATGACCATATTATACTTATATTAATATGTACTAGGACTCAAGTTTGCGCTGCGCGCAGGCTGTTTTTATGGGCTAAAAAGCCTTGGTTCATTTCAGATTGAAACTTAGGTATTTTTTCCCATTGAAGTTGACATTTTTTTTCTCCAAAGTTCAGTTTTTCTTCCTTATAGCGGCACTGGAGTATTTAATTTCTGCTTGTTTTTATCTCTGAATGCTGGTCTGACAGCCCATAAAATCATACGTCGCCTGCCACAGTGTGTGCTTCCTGTCAACATAATCATTAAGGTTGATAGGTTTCAAGAAGTTGAAGTCCCATGCTAGATGCAGATTTACCTAAAACTTTCTTCATCTCTTAAATATATTGTAGGAAAATAGCAAGTCCTTATGATGGTGCACACTACCTCCCCATCACCACCACCGCACCTCCTCCTCCTCCCGCCCTCAACCCTAGCTTAGCCCTGCTCACAACCCTAACGCCCAACGCTTCCTCCTCCTCTCCCCTTCCACCACCATCTCAGCCCACCACCGCCGCTGAATTTGCGATTGGAACGCGGTGGCGATTGAAATGCATATTGGAATGCGGTAGCGGTGGAGCGCGGTGGAACGGTTGGAATGCCGATTTGGTGGTGCAACTCGGTTTTGATTTGGTGGTGGAACGCCAAGTGGAGAAAATGGAGGAGGATGTGCGGTCTAAGTTAGGGTTTGATATGAATCAGCTGAGACATGTGTCATACAATTTTTATTTTGGGTGAAATCATCATTCCTATTCAGCGGTGGTGTTTTGTATCTAAAGTCTTCCTAATTTTCCAGTGTTAAGTGACGTGCTCTTTTAGTGATCGCAGCAATACAGGATTGTCCGGAAAAATTGACACTCATGGATGGTTCTTGGTTTGAAGGAAAATTATTAGGCAAAAGTTACTTATCTATAACTAAGAGTCACATGAATCATGATATTAGTATGGAACTTATATTTTCTTATTTTATATAGAAAAAATATGCAAACTAAATCAAAATGAAGAATATAATACTTGCGTGAAGTTGGGTGTTGGATTAAAATCCACAGTCCCAATATTGTATGAGCACCTAAGTTGGTGTATAGTGCAACAAGATGCAAGACTCTGCGCTTCTTCTTCTTCTTTTTCTTCTTTTTTTTAAACTTCTTTTTCTTTAAAACTTCTTTTTCTTCTTCTTAATAATTTGAAAAAAGTATTTTATAACACTATCTAATTCACATAAGTATCAATATAACATTTTGATAATTGAAAGTGCAAATATACCAATTTTGGTAACTTTTAGTTAGAATTAAGTTGAAAGCCATTTTTGCCCCTATGAAAAAAAGGCAAAAAAAGTTAAATCTACTATTCTATCCCTTCTTCCTTTGCTTATTTCTTCACTACTCTTCCTCCTTCTGTGTTAACCTCTGCTTCTTCGATTTGTTTTTCGCTTCTCCTCTCCGATTTCTTTGGTTCCGTTATTAGGGTTTTGGCGGGGGTGGTGGATCTAGGGTTTCGGTGGTGGGGGCTGGGCGTCAAGCGGCGGGGGTGGTGGTTCTAGGGTTCGGTGGCGGGGGCTGTATGTCGAGTGGCGGAGGTGTTGGTGCTAGGGTTTCAGTGGCAGGGGCTGGGCATCGAGTGGCGGAGGTGGTGGCGCTGATTGCTCTTAGTGTTAAAGAAACTTGTGTTAAAAAAAAGCGAGATTGCTCTAGGTGGAGTGTATTTACGCCGCCTTCTGGAGGAGCACGGTGGCGGACATGGGAGCGGAGGACTTGGGGTGGTTACCAGAGTACATGGAAGAGAGAATTTCCGCCATTGTTGAGCCACCTTTGCTGCTCTCCGGATAATTCTTCAAACCTTGTTGCGCCGCCAGCAATGGGGATAGAGATAACCCACTTGAAGATGACAGCGCGTTATTCCACGCCATCTGATTCGAAGAGGAATATTCGAACATATTCCCTTCGCCATTGGGGTTGCAGAGGTGGTGGTGCTAGGGTTTGGTGGCTAAGGCTGGGTGTCGAGCGGTGGGGCTAGTGGACTAGGGTTTCACGGTGGAGGCGGGAGGGGTGGTGGTGGCTGGATGGAAGTGGTGGAAGCAGTGGTGGCGGCTAGAAGGGGTGGTGGTTATTGATTGGTTCAGGCGGTGGGGTTGGTGGACTAGGGTTTCACGGTGGAGGCGGGAGGGGTGGTGATGGTGGCTGGCTGGAGGTGGTGGATGCCGTTGTGGGTGGCTGGAGGGGTGGTTATGTGGGTGGCTAAAGGTGGTGGTGGTGGTGGTGGCGACGTGGCGGTGGGGGTGGTTGTCTGAGGGAAAATGTCCTAACACTTATAGGTTTTAGGTTAAAGGGTATTTTAGTCATTTTATATGTCGCAACACCGGTCAACGCCGGAAATAGTGTATTAGGGTTATATTGACACTTATATCAACTAGTTAAGATTGTTTTTGCACTAAAAATTATCTGAGCGGTATATTGATATTTAATTAAATAGGTAGGATTATATTGGTATAAATTAATAATAATTATGTGTACACTTATTAATCAGGTTGTTGGTGATGTAGGATTTGTTATATAGTCGAATTTTGAAAGCCTTTCGCCACGTCCATTCCCACTCAGATGGATACGTCACCCTTATAATAGAATAGAATTAAGAGTATAGTTACTCATAAAATTTGGTCAAATCACTAATCCACTCTTAAACTGAAAAAGGAAACTATAAAGTGCAAATGACATTATTAAATGGACTTACCGTCAAGTTGTCTCTTTTTTAATTAATCTCATTTTAAGTTCTCACTTAAACAATATTTAATTTTTTAAGTTAAAAAAAGACAGTGTAGGTGCCTATTTTAGGTGAAATAATAGATTTCGCTCCTCTTTTTTTTACTATGTTTTTAAAAAGTTCCCATGTTACTTTGAAATATTCTCAGTTAGTTCATGTATCGGATATAACATATTTTAATTAAGTTAACAGTCTCGTCAACAGTTACCGATATTTAAAAATTATTGTTTAATAACTTTTGAGCTTCAATTATTATTTTTTAAATTCTTTTCTTCCAAAAAAATTCATTCCCTCCTCCCTCATGTTCCGAACACCGCAAATCAAACCATACTCATTGTCTCTTTTATCGTCTTTACTTTCCATGTCCCCAGCTTCCCAATGGTGACACTATCACCACTAGAAAGGTCGGCTAACAGTATGCAGGAATAAATTGAGAACATTTTATTATAATGTGGGAACGTTTTGGCAATAATTTGAAAAAACATTAATGAAACGTGTAATTTCGCTTAAAAGTGGGCACCAAATTTGTCATTTTCTCGTTAAAATTTTGTTTTTTTTCGCCCCAATTAAAATGACGATATTTCTATTATGATTTGTGCCATTAAAATCTATACAATTTAAAATTTACTTAAAATGTTAACCAATTTTTGGAAAGTAATAACACCATTAAAACTACCAAAACTTGTAAGTTCATCTCATTTACAATATCACTCCTTCTCTATTCTACCTCAGCCATTAACTTTGCACATTCAACCCTTGGCGTTGGTTTTAACCATGCTATATACACTACACTCTTCAAAATTGTGTTCACTACATCCAAGCCCATTTCTTTCTTCTTGAAACACATCTCGTTCCTCCATAATCAGATCCAATGAACAGTCTCAGATAGAGCAATTTTCAGCAACTGCGTTTTGGTCCCCTTCCTTTTGTAATTTTCCAAAGTCCACTTCATTTCTTCGTCCCATCTCTGCGACATTCTACTCCTCTTCATCCATTGCAATACACTGCTCCAAATCTACTTTTACAGCATTCGAAGAACAGATGTTGCACAGATTCATCCTCATCACAGAATACACATTTGCTATCAACATTAACTCCAAATTTCCTCAATCTATCTCTTGTGGCTAACTTTCTATAACACCACATCCAAACAGTGAATTTGGCCCTCTGCCTCGCATAGTTCACATAGAATAATTTGCTCCATTCCATTGTTGGTTTTGTCCTTCTTCAAACTCCTGTAAACATCCCCGGTGAAAAAAATATATATTTTTTCTGCTTCAAGCACTCCTCCAAATTCTTTACCCTTTCCCCGCACTTACTCGGATTTTTAACCATCCATGAAGATCTTGCTGGGAACTTAACTTCAATCACAGATTCCACGAGGTTTTACTTGTACTCTCTTCATTCCACCCCTCCAAAGATATTATGTAAGGCCCTCATTTCTTTTTGGATTCACGTATGTTTTCCCAGGAAACTGGAGCTTTTCTCGATATAAAAAGGATCTTTAAAAGAGGATCTACAAACTGCTGTAATATAATACAACACTGCTTTTGGTAATGGAAACGCTTGCATCCAGTAGTTAACCACATCAAATAGAATGCTTTTATCAGTTGCATCCGCCCAGCATAAATAAGTAGCTTTTTACTCCAATGCTTCACTCTTTCTACAATTTTCCAGCTTAAACTTTATCTCCCCCAACGCGTTCCAGTCAACAGTGTCATTCTCCTTCTGGACATCCATCTGAATGGTACATCTAGAGCCATCGCTTCTTCTATTATAATCTCTTACTAACTCGTAAGCCAGCATAATATGGTCGTATATACACCTTCCAGGGACAAAAATATACCTGATTCTCATGCACAATCTCTTCTCTCACCTTGCTTAGCCTATTTATCAACACCTTCGAAATGATTTTGTAAATTGTACGACAACAGGAAATCGGCCTTAAGTCCTTGACTTTTACTGCTGTTGGATTCTTTGGTATGAGTGTTACTATTGTACTGTTAACAACCCTGTATAGTCTCTCATTCACAAAGAAATCATGTTCAACACCCAGAACGTCTCCCTTGATCACCTCCCAATTTGCCTTGAAAAACTTTGCATTAAACCCATATCCTCATGTGACCTTCATGTTACCAATTCCTTTCAAAGCTACTTTGATTTCCTCTTCCTGCACCTCCTTAATCAGGCTTCTTCTGCTTTCATTACTGAGTACTTTGCCTCTCCTTATAGCCTCCACATTAATGCTTACTATTAAATCTCCTTCTCCACCAACCAATGCTTTATAAAAGCTGATCGCCTCATCTTCTAACCCCTCTCAATCAGTGATTATAGTACCATCTTCCATTTCAAACTTCTGCATACCCACCATTTTGTTTTTGCTTTTAACAGACGCATGATCATTGTTTCCATCTCCTAATCTTAGCCACTTCACCTTTGATCTCTTCTTGGCAATTTTATCGTCAATGCTGGTTATCACTTTTTGGATTTTTTTTTCTCCACACATCCTATGATTGACCAGGTCCTTCTGTGCTTTCTCAACCACAAACATTGGCCTACCAACCACAAGTTTCATCCAACTCTCTTTAATTGCATTCATAACCTCATTTTTTTCAAGCATGTAGTTTACGAATCTAAACTACTTTGTTCTTTTCCCCTTCTCCTCAAAGAGTCTCATCCTCAGTAAACCATGATCAGACACACCAACTCCCATATAGAAGATAATTATGAAGCACGTCATTATGTAAGTATACGGGTACTTTGGGATCAAAACAAAGTGGAAGTAAAGAAGAAAAAAGCTACTGATCAGATGATGATCTGTGAAGTATGTGATGGGAATGGTGATCTAGTATTCTGGGCTACAGCAATTTATGCTGGGAATTTGCTGAAGGGGAGGAAGGATTTATGGGAGGATATTGAAAAATCTTAGTCACTTATATGGGGGCCATGGATTGTTATTGGAGACTTTAACAATGTATTGGGAAAGGGTGATATAATTGGTGGAAATGAATTGCAGACAGGGGAATTTTGGTATTTGGAAAAGATGATGATCAAGACTGGACCGAGTGAATGTGAAAGTTTAGGAGATTTCTTTACCTGGTCCAACAGAAAAGTTAACAGTGTGATCTATTATAGAATCAATAGAGTGCTGCGAAATATTTAAAATGTTAAATAATTGAGTAATGAAACACACATAGTATCATTTCATATGAAGAAAAATATTAGATTGAACCCCTTTTAACTCATGTGTTTAATGTTAGCGGACGAAAAAATATAGTATTATTTTTCAACTCATGTACACTTCAACATCTGCCCACCTATATTAATTGACCAAAAGCAATTTCGCTTACTTAGTTGGGACAAAGGGGGTGTAAGTTTAACTGTTAATATCTTTCAAATACATAACTAAAAAATTAGGTAAAATTACAAAACTAACCCTATTAAATTTTGAAATCGCGAACATGACCTTGCAAAATCTGAAAGTACTAAACAAAAAAAGTACTTCATATGTCTCATTTCAAACTGCACACTTTGACCTTCAACAGTTGATTTGAAAAATGTTTGATTCTTAATATAATTTATTAAGGATAACTGAAATTTGTAAAAAAAAACTGATATTTTGAAAATATATGTTACTCTCTCTGTCCCATCCAATATTGCACACTTTGACTTTCATCAATTAACTCAAAAAAATTGATCATTGATATCTATAATTGTGTGTAAACATAAATTATGAAAAAAAATGTATTTTAAAAATACATGCTATGCGAATCTAACGAGATCACATACGACAATATCCTATCTTATTTATTAATTCAATTTTGAGGTCAAAATTAAACAAATCCCCAACACTCCCGCATACCTCATTAAAATCTATAATCATAGTCATACCTTTGGATAAAGTTGCCCTACTACAAATTTATAAGTCTCTAACACACTTATAGCATAATCAGGAACCGATGTAGTTAACCCATACATAAATGATGTTCATACACATAAAAATACCCAGACGAAGGATTGTTTACCCCCTCATCTAGGTTAGTAATCATAATTTCACAATCACCCAAAACTCACCTTTGTTCAAAACACTCGGACTACTCTCAACCATTTGACCCTCGTTATTCTCATTTGTGTCAGACCCCTCATTAATAGTGGCGTATTCACAAATTAATATAACTGCATAATTTCCCCTATTTTTGGCCCATTAATAATCAACACCCAAGATTTTAGGGATACCAAATGACACTTATCCAAACCAAGATATCACTCGTACTTAAAATATATATATGTGTGTGTGTGTGTATTAAGTAGCCACTCAACGGATATAAAATTCTTTCAAACTTAATGGTGCATATACAATTCATACCAATAAAGTCATTTCAAATTCTCCAGCTTCAAACTTCCTGACCCGTGTTCACCGATGGCATTTAATTCTCAACACATCATCTCAAATATCACATCGTTCACATCAGTCTAACAGTCCTTCTATGCTCCATTTCTATGACTTCGTGGTTGGGGGGTTTATGGTCTATATGACTCGCCCGGTTTGGTGTGTCCGTACAACACCATAAGGACAAGCGGTATACAGAACCTAATAGGTTCTTCCTACCCAACAAAATATGCATAGCGCCCACTTTGCTAAAGTGAAGCAATTCACGTAGCCCACGAAAACTCAAACACATCAAGACCACTAACTGGCAGACCACAGATATAGCGGAGGACACTACCAGCCACGACGCCCCATATTTGGTCCACAACCCCAAGATGGGAGTGTGATGGTTGGACCACAATCACAACATGAAAGAGCTATTAATAAAGAGAAGAACATTTGTAGAAAGCCAGTGATAACTAAAACAAAGATAATACATCAAGATGATATACTAATTTGGGTGTCAGAGCTTTTTCTATGGGGCCAACTCGGAGACTTTTGCAGGTACTCAATGAGATAAAGACTTGTTGTGGACCTGTTGTGAACACTATCATTATTTGAAAGGACTCAACCACATCACCCGTCCCAACAGAAATGATATAATTTTGACTATTTCCTTTTATATATTTTTGCTTGTTGAAAGCACAAAATTTTCCTTAATGAATCCTTATAATTCCCAAAATGGGTTCACCAAAATCATATCCAAACCATTTAATTTGGACATAATTTGAGCCTAAACATTAGTGACCCATATTAATAAGGATCCAAGCGCAATACATGTTGCATTCAGACATCCAATTAAATCAACCCATGCATTGAATCCCTCTGGAATATCTGCGTATCTTCTCGTCTCTATCCCTTCCACCTACCCACGGCATGTGCTATCCATTAGAATTGCAGGCGGCCTTTATTGTTGTCTGCATACTCTATTTGAAATCCACTCCCCTACACATTGTTTTAATTCTATTCTTTGCTCCATTACTATTGCTGGTTCACAATTCTGCTCACACACACCTTTCTCCCTTCTTCAACTCTATTGGTCCAAACCTAGATTGATGCACCACAACGATAAACGATCAAGCTCACGCCACCTATTTTTCCAAACTGGATTTTTGCACCAGATTGAGTCATTATTGACTCTTTGTATGACGATGTGAGCTTCCCTCGACATTAGTTCCCTCAGGTTCTCTGGCTTGTTGGATGAAGACTGAAATTGTCGACCTCTTCGTCTGATCTTGTTTTTAATATCCATTTTAGTGAAATTTTTTTTTGAAATTCAGTACTTTCTATTTATTGAGGTCAGGAATATTGTTTGCTTCATTATACATACATGAGTTGTGCAGTGACAGGCTTCGGTTAGTTAAAAATTTTAGTTTCCAACTGTTACGCCTTAATGAGTACTCTCTTAACTTTGTTGAATGAGTTTTTTTATACATGTGAAAAAATTGTATAGGCAGTTAGATGGAGTTTAGAAGGGCGCTTGGGGTTTTCAAAAGAGGGCAAGTTGCAGGTGTTATCGGAGTAGGGTCGGACCTGGTGGAGTGGGATGGCCACATCAATTCTGATACCTCTAGTCGGTTTGTTTCCTTGGTGGTGCTTCCCAGGTTCTACGGTCCATTGGGTTGCAAAGTCAACTGCATTAATTTTTAATTTTTAATATATTTATTTATGTGTGTTAAAAAATTCAAAAAATTATAATAAAAAATACATGTATGATGAATCCAACGATACATAATATGACAATGATATTACATACAATAATAATAAAATTTAATTGTCAAAATTAGGTTAGTTTGACATCTAAAAGTGAAATTAATTAATCAATGGTGGGGACGGAGGGAGTATGCGTTATGGCATCTTTTCTAATATTTGGGGGGGGGGGGGGGGGGGTGGGGGCGGGGCGTGTTCTTGCCTTTAAACTTCATAACGTCCACAACTACTTATAGAGATATAAAAATCTTGTTTAATGTTTTCGGCTTTAACTCCTCTATGCCTTCTCAACTGCATTAACGAACTCAACGACTGTTTTGCAAGGCCTTTCTTGTGGTAAACCTTGAATAGCACGAAAAAAATCCAAAATCTAAAATGTTGTGGTCATGGGAATTAGAGGGTTGTTTGTTTATGATAATATGAAATCCATAAGTGTGGGGTTTCCCATTATCATTCATCTTTGAAAGATGGAATGATTTGCTTGTTTTTTTTTCATTTTTGTGCGACCAACTTTTACTTTAACCTTTGTCTCTATGGTTCCTTTCGGTATGTTCCAACTGTTTTCTACTGCTGGAACATTGTCAATTAGAGGGGAAATGTCTATCTTGCTATAAAAATAAACATCACCTTTATTGCAATTATTGGTCTAACTACAGCACAAACAAACATGATTTTAGGAAGGTAGCTTTTATGTCGACATGTTCTATGTGGGTTGTCTTCTACAAGTAGCAAAACATAGTTTGTATAAAAAAATTTAAAATATAGAACCATTTTCATCCAAATTAACAACATTGTACATGCTTTTAAACCTTACCTTTGAAGAATATCTCCTGAAATTTAGCTTGTTGCATGCATAAAGCACTCTATCAACCATGTTTTATTCCTTCAATAACGGCTTTATTGCACTACTATGCTTGCGGAGTGATCAATCTTTGATTAGCCTATGTATAGTTATTTTACTCATGTTGCATTATGAAAGTGCCCTCCGATATGTCTTACTTAAAGACAAAGGGATAGCTTTGAATGCTTCCAAGTCGAGTATTCTTTTTGTTTTGAAATGACTAGGTTTCTTGCTGATGACATGTACCGCTGTATCGGTTGCAATCTGCTCTTTGACAATTGACCATATATTATGCACGGTCTGCAAATTGATGCCCCACCTTACTGCCGCCTTTACATCCTTCCTGTACTCAATGTGCCCTTGGTTTTGTGTGGCAAGCAGGAATTGTGCCACCGCATTGCGCTTCTCATCCTTCAGGTTTTTGCTTCGCAAGATCACCGAAATTAAAGACTCGGAGATTTTTTATGAGAGCACATTTTTAGAAAATATAAGTGAGAAAAAGGAGTTTTGGGGAGATGGAGAGTATAGAAAATATCAATTTTCTTGCCTGTAGAGGATTTATAGGCACAGCCTTTTAGAATTATTACAAAAATTAATGTAAATTTCCCTCCATCTATAATAATAACAGCAAGTTTTTGGCCATGTGATATCCCCTAATTTTGCCAAATCATCTATAATAATAACAGTAAGTTTTTGGCCATGTGATATCCCCTAACTTTACCAAGTCATCTTGCCATGTCAGATTTCCACTAACAAAATACCTTATTTCCAAACTCTTTTCATTAACTACAACTTGTCTTTAATGCACATTTTTTTCTAAAAATTTGAAAAATGCATCAATTAGTATCTTTCCTTTTCTTAATTTTTTTATTTGATGTACACATTTTCCAACAGTCAACCTACCAATAAATGGTAAATTTTTAATTGTATGACTTTGTTTACATTTGTGATTTGTGTAGACAAACTCTTTAACATTTCATCTTCTAAGAGTTGTTTGCTTTAGGATTTCTTTCAGAAGACATGGCTAAATTTTTGGACATCTACCCTCAGTATAGAAAAATAAAAAATGCAAGGCAATTTTTCCAAACACGTGACCATTGTAACTGAATTGAGCAAGACTGTTGAAATAAATGGAGTTGCAAATTTATTTTTTCTTAAGTATTTTTCTTTGATAATTTATATTACAATGTGCATATTATTGGTGTTAAAACCTTACCTTTACTTAAAAGTCATTTTTGTTATAGTTAATTAACTTAGTTTTAGTTTAATTTGTATTTTTTATAATGATATTCTCAGTGAAACTTCATATAAAAAAAGTGAATAATGTGAAATTAGAAAATTGACTAATATATCCATGATTAGTTACACATTTTAAGGAATGTAATTAGTGATTTAGTGTTTTCATTAATGTCACATCATTCATTTTAATGTTTCACTATAAAATTTAACTGAGAGTATCATTATGTTATATGTTGTTTTATACCTCTATTTATAACTAAGAAAACTTTTGCTTCTTCCTTTTAAAAGATACATAATTTTATAAATTTAATTAAATAATTATTGATTCTTATCAATAGATATTTCATATTTTTATTACTATATTTTTTGTAACGTAAAGTATTTCTATACAATAGTTAATACTAGATAAGACCCGTACCGATGAACGGATTATGAACAAAACTTTAAATATATAACAAAATTTACAATGTAAATAAGTAATTAGTTGTTGTCATGTGTATATGAGAATTACACATGCTGAAAAAATTATAATAAATCAATGTATTTATTAATATTATAATCCACTGATTGAAAGAAAATATGTTTGATCTTTGCCGACGCGTACATATTTTATATAAAAAATTATTAAGTTGTATAAAATACTTATACATTATAAAATATATAGAGTAACAAAATAAGAAATGTCAGTTGATAATGAATGAATAATTTGATTGAAATTATAAAATTATCTCTCTTTTAAAAGGAATTACAAAAAGTATGTAAGGAGATGTTTTCAAAAAATTATAAATCTATTAACTATTTAAATTACATTATATGTACACATTATTCTAAGGCAGAGTCTTTGTAATGACCGTCTTTTCATACGTTTATATAAATATGAGATTTATTAGAATAATAGAAAAGTAAAAAAGCTTGAGTTTCAATATTAAAAATTTACTGTGCAACTAGTTATAATTTTATAACCTGATTAATGCAACCCAAACAATTTATCTTCGTTTCTTCTAATTTACAGTTTAAACTTCTTTCCATAAATTATGAAAAAATGTCTTTCAAGGGACGGACTCTTATTCGAATAAATAATTATTTTACATTATCATTGTACATAGAATTTGGAATTGGCCATGTTATCATTTGAAAATATTAATTTATAACACAAAATTTAAGTACATATAAAAATTTTAAGTGTAGATAATTTTAATGGTAAATTTACTATATTATTCTTAATGTAATTTTAACGGACTATTAGTTTGACAAATGTCATCACTTCTTCTTCCTACATCATCCTCTAAGTTGCAGTCCACCGGTTCTCCAAAATTTTCTTTAAAATGGAGATTCAAAACACATATTCTTTATATATTTTTTGCTCCAGCTCCAACTCCAACAGATTCTCTATTTTAAAATTTTTGACATGGATTTCACAATAAGGATTACTTTTTAATTTAAATAAATAATTATTTTTAACTACTCTACAAAAATATTTACTTGAAGAAAAAATAAATAAAAAGACTGATTGTTGTAGTTCATTTGTATAGAATAATTAAGTATTTTAAAACTAATTATCCATTATAATAAATTTTAAAATAATGACAATTAAATCTGTTAAGTCATCAAATTAAGTTTTTTCTACGATTTAAAAAAATAAGGCAACCTCTTGAATCAAAAATTTAAAAAGTCAAATTTCAAAATACACTCTCTCTTTATATTTCACTGTTTCTGATCGAGTGGATAACGAAAGTAATAACTTTTTTTCTTAAATTCATTTTCACGTTTGGTTCATGCATGTTAATTGTTATTTGAGAATCATAAGTTAAAAATATCATGCAAATTTTAAAATTGATCATTCAAAGGAAGAATAAAAGGACAAAGGGAATAATAGAATATTTTATGGTTCAATTTTATGTGATGATTCAACAAGAATTTATTGTTGCATTAAATTTGATATAAATAGAAAATTAGCGATAAAATTTAGGAGTTAAATTGATTATTGCATTAAATATTCAATTCTCCAAATATATTTTCTCTCTCTACCGGTATCGAGAACCAAACTTTCTTTTTCATCAACTTCACCATTTTATAGAATGGAATGGAGAATCTGTTGGAGATGAATTAGTATCTGCAATCTACAAAATCAATCAAAATCTCCATTATGGAGAACCTGTTGGATTTACTCATAAAATATATATTATCTTTAAATCTTCTATAAGTATAAGTAAATTAGCAACTATTGGCCAAGTGTCATCCTCACACTTAAACATTTCAGTTTGGTAAAGTGTCAATCAAAGAGATTGCAATGTATGCTATTACATACTCCCTTTGTCACTCTTAATCTTTAACCATGTCCGTCAATTAGTATACAATTATTATATGGGAAAATTTGTTTTTCCATGCACATGGAAAGACATGATTGAATTATAATTATAAAAAGGTAAAAGGATTTAGTTGCAATATTAAAAAATATTATGCAACATGCAGTAGCTATAAGTTTATGACCAAATTAATGCAACCCAAAAATTTTATCCCGATTTCTTCTAATTTGCAATTTAAACTTTGGGTTTTCCCTAATTTATGGAAACGTCGTTTTTCAAGAGACGTACTCTCATTATATTGATCAATAATATAATAAATATTTTTAAATTGACTAATATTAATTTTTTAGAAAATAATTATTTATTTGAATAATATGAATATATAATGAAATTTAAATAATTTATAGAGTTAAAATTTATACTTCATTAAAAAAAAATTCTTACGTATTTTTTGCAATTTCCTTTAAAACAGACATAAATATAACTAAAAGAGCAATTTTTGCCCAAGTGTTATCCCCACACTTAACCATTTCATTTTGGTAAAGTGTCACTCAAAGAAACTGCAATATATACTAGTATATATAATACTATAGTTATACACACTCCTTTGTCCCTCTTAATCTTTAACCATGTCATTCAATTAGTATAGAATTATTATATTGATTAATAAAATAATAATATTTTTAAATTAGCTAATATTCATTAGTTAGAAAATAATTATTTATTTGAATAATATGAATATATAGTGCAATTTAAATAGTTTATAGAGTTATACTTTATTCTTCTCTGAGTACATTTCCTTACATATTTTTCTTTTTCGTAGTTCCTTTTAAAAAAAACATAACTTTATAACTTTAATTAAATAATTATTCATTCATTATAACCTGGCATTTCTTATATTTATCTTTCAAAATTTAGTTGCGATATTAAAATTTTACTATGCAGCGTGTAGTAATTACAAGTTTATTACCCGATTAATGCAATACAAGATTTTTATATTGATATATTCTAATTTGCAGTTTAAACCCCGGTTTTTCTATAACTTATGAAAAGATCATTTTTCAAGAGATGAACTCATTTTTTATAACGTATAATTATTTTTATGCAAATTAATATTTTTTATATAAAATTCATATGTGTCAACAAAAATTAAGTCGATTTTATTTCATTCAGTGCATTATAATATTAATAAATATATTAATTTATCAAAAAAATTATAGCAAGTGTAATTCTCATATATATGACAATAATTGATTCCATATTTAAATTATATTATTTTTTTAAATATTCGTTTATAATTCGTGCATTTGCACGGGTATTAACTACTCCCTCTGTTTCATTAGATGTGACACACTTTCCTTTTTTTAAATTATTTTTGTGAATTTGGTACACTTTCTTTTTTTGGTAAGATTTCTTCATTTTCATCCACTCATTCTACTTTTTTTTCTTCCTAACTTCAATTTCATCCACTCATTTCATTCACCTAAATCCAATCACTTAAATCTAGTATGCCACATGCAATAAAACGGAGGTAGTAGTTTTTTTAGTAAAGCAGAAGAAATCTTCCCATTTTGGAGGGAATGTTTTGGGCTTCATTAATGAATCCAACATATTTCCAAGCATGATTCACATTCTAATTCAGTGACGTCACATGATGTTAGCAAAAGAATTACCCCTCTAATTGAGGAACTTTTGGTTGACACATATGCCCACATAAGTAACTAAGTTAATATTTATGGAATTGAAGGAGTTTTATTTTTTTTTCTAATCTAACACTCATGCCTCATACACAATCCACCTCCATCCATTCTTGCATTCATAAAAATTACAAAATTAACTTCAATTTAGGGTTTAGAATCTAATTCTACTATGAAAAAAATCCTCTTTGCAGTCCTAATTTCATGAACATTGACCTAAATAAAATTGAAGGGCCATATTAGGCACAAAAGGAAAATTAATAGGCGTCAATTCGCATCATGGCCTATATTTTCCAACAAACTATCGAATATCAAGGATGCATGTCTTGAGAAGTTCAATATAAATGAAATGGGACAATGGTAATTCGGCAGAGTTTGTGTGTCGGCATATTGATGGAATGAATTTTAGGCATTAAAATTTGGAATAGCCTTTATTGGCTTGTTTATTAATTTCCATGTTCATGTTTTAACCTGCTTCCTAGCTGGACCCTGAACTATAAATCACCATCCTCTTTGCATGTCTATTAATTTATATCCTTCATTATATACCTTTCCCATTCACATGTTTTCTTTTGACCTTTTGTTTGCTCATTTTATGTTGAACTCAAAATTATGTGATCAGACTCACACTGATTATTTTTTTTCGGTTAGACTTGGAAGAAACATCCAATTAAAAACACTTCCTCAATGTTACATTTTCCCTTTTATGGTATTTAAGACGTGCATATAAATTTTAGAACCGTTTTTCTACAAGCATATGAAAAAACGGTTTGAAATGGAATTATAGTAAGATAAAACGTTTTAGTTGCAATATTAAAATTTTATTATGGAACGTGTGGTGGTTATAAATTTATGACCTGATTGATACAACTCAAAAAATTTATCTTGATTTATTCTAATTTGTAGTTTAAACCTTGATCTTTCCATAATTTATGCAAAGACCGTCTTTCAAGAGACGGAATCATAAATTTTACTAACGAAAATTCAAAAGTTTTGATATCGTAAATTATATACTCTCATGTCTTGGCATAAACTGTACACTTTAACTTTTGACAATTGACGCAAAACATATTTGACCATTAATATCTTTAAGAGTAAAGTGCTAAAATGACCCTGATTTTTTACTGAAAGTACCAATATAAACCTGCAATCTCAAAAAGTGACACCACTGACTTTTTAGTCAACCTTTGATGACCGGATTTTGTTGAAAATATCAATTTGCCCTTGAATTAGAAAAAGGAAAAAAGAAATAATAATAAAAAATAAACCCCCCGTTTTCTTTCTTCCCGTCATCCCTTCTTTCCCGCCGACTCCCCAATTTCACCATTTCTCCATTTCCATCTCCATCTCTAATTCTCCATATCCATTATCCCCGATTTCATCGGTGGATAATTCTCCATCTCTATTTCACCGACTCCGCGGCGGGGTAAGGGTTTGCAGGGGCGGAGCGACGGTAGGGCGTGGGTCTCGGTAGGGCTAAGCGGTGGAAGGGCTGAACGGCTGTAGGGCGTGGGTCTCAGTTTTTTTGTAGGTGTGGTGGCTAGGGTTGTTGGCGGAGGTCACGGAAGGAGGAGGATAGCGGCGAGGGGAGGGGAATCGATGGAGGTGGCGGGGAGAGGGGTTGAAAAGAAAACGACGGAGAAATCAGTGTTGCAGGCACGGGAGAGAAATCGATGTTTCATGCGGGGAGGGGGAATCGGTGTTGCAAGCGGCAGAGGAGAAAAAAAGGCGAAGAAAAGAGATCGGGGGTGGTGAAGTTTCTGGCGCCGTTGGCGGTGGCGGTTTCCGGAGGCGGCGCAAACACTATCCTTGCGGAACTGCAGCCGTGAAGAAGAAGATGATGAAGGGTATTTTAGTTATCAACTTTTTAGCTTTTTAGTCAAGGGTATTTCTATCATTTCATTTCTTGTCATTGTCGGAATTTCATGGGTCAACGCCGGAATTAGGGAGTTTGACTACATCAGCACAGTTTTTAAAAATTATGGTTGGATTGGCACATACATTTATTAGTTAAGGTTAAATTGGTACTTTCTGAGATTGCAATGTTATATTGGCACTTTTAGCCTAAATTTAGGGTTATAAATGTATTTATCTCTATCTTTAATTATAGAAAATTAAAAATTATAGAAAATTAATATTATAAAAATACACATTAAGACGAATGTAACAGCATGTCACGTGATAATATCCTTCCTTATATATCAATAAAAATTTATACTTTCTATGTCCTAGGTTAAGCGGATGGTGAGTATGATTGGATGGGTGATGCTCGGAAGATGGTGAAGGGAAACTCGAAGAGGAATTTTTCCAATAAAATATTAATGTAACCTCAAAATTTTTTAAAATATAATTTTTAAAATTCCGGTAACTATTGACTAGTCCATTAAACTCATCACAACATGTTATGTTTGGTAAAGGAATTAATTGAGAATATTTCGTAATAATTTGGGAATATTTTCATAACATGCTGCAATAAGAGAAACGAAACATGTAATTTCATCTAAAAGTGGACGCCTAAATTGTGTAATTTAATATTAAGCATTGAGTCCGTCTTGAAAGACGATTTTTCCATAAGTTATGAAAAGACCAAAATTTAAACTGCAAATTTGAAGAAATCAAAATAAAATTTTCAGGTTGTATTAATCTAGTCATAAACTTATCACTCCTACATGTTGCATAATAATTTTTTAATATTGCAACTAAAACCTTTTACCTTTCTATAATTTCAATTGAAGTGGAAAAAAATTTAAAAAATCCTTATTGAAGTAATTACCACTGAATAACGTTAAAAAATATATAATTAGCCAATTGAAGTGGAACGTTTGTTCTAACAAATCCTTATTTTATTTTTCCATTTATTCTAACAAATCCTTATTTCTTCTTCTGTAATATCCTTGCTCTCTATTTTGGCTCTGTTTGGCAGGGCTTTTTAGATGTTGCGCTTATAAGCAAAGCACTTTTTGGTGTTTGGTAAACTGCTAAAAATCAGCTTATTTTGAAAGCAGAAGCTATTTTTGTGGGAAAAGCAAAAACTGGTATTCCCCTACTTTCAAAATAAGCCAGCTTTGCTTTTAAACACAGATCTACCAAACAAATCTTTTACCCTCCGCATCGATTTCCAATTGTATTTTATTTGAAAGGCAGTATATGCGATTAATACGGTAGTTAGTAATTGATACGGAGTCAGCGCACACAACTTTTACTGTTCCACCAACCTACTCAGGTGAGTAATGTAATGCAGGCTGCAGCCCAACCGCGCACACAATATTTATGTCATGATCTTAAAGAGTGAGGAAGGTAAATTAGTCCTTCCGTGTAAAAAAGGTAGCTCAAAACTGTTGGAAAATAGTTGATTTTCGTCAACTTTTGGTCTCAGTTTTGAGTAGGATCCGAAATGAATTGGGTCCGGTGGATGACATTTTTGGATTCTACGTTGCGAGTACTATAA
>JAULKM010000008.1:16011125-16021697 GCA_032355605.1 Rubia tinctorum
GATGTTTTCATTTACTTTAAATTGTTTACAATATAAAATCATATTATCTTTTATTCAGAAATGATTAATTATTATTAATAATATTAATATTTATTTATTTTTATTTTTTATTTATAATCGTACTTATTTCGTACCCGTACCCCTTAATTTTCAATTTATTGAATCCCGTACCCGTACCCAGAATCGTACCGGTGCTACTTAGGCGCCAGCACCCCTCGCTCCCTCCAAATCCGCCCATGCTTGGCATACAATAAGTAATACTACCAATGAGTAACATTAAGAGTGAATGGTTGATGTTGCAATTTTGTTACTTTGATATCCTTGTCTGGGAAAAGAATTTGGCTACTTAGTTGATTGTCCCATCTCAACTTGCACGCCCACAATGAACCTGAAGGCTCCATCCTCATACAAGCGCATCCCAACGCTTATTGCTCCGTGAATCTCATACGAAAGCAGCTTTGTTTTCTGAAGCCTAGCTATCCCGTCATCTTCTCCCGTGGTGATGGTCACAGGCTCCTGCCATCTAGTCCGAGTGGGAAGCGCGGGCGATGAGAGTTTGATTCTGTTCAATCCCATCGCTATGGAAAGTCGAAACGTCCCGGATTTTGGCTGCGCTGATTTTATTTATAAAAAAAATCAATCATTCCAAGATGCTTTCACAGTATTCACGATGATTATAAAATCTTCTCTCTTTCTGATACATCTACCATGGGTATCTATAGTTTGAAGATGGAAACTTGGCGGAGCCTCGGAAATTCGCCTTATATAGTTTTCATCAAGGTTCATGGTTCCTAAATGGCTGCATACATTGGTCGGCTTCCTAAAGGCTTCGATGGGAACAAATTCGGGTTTGTTACCATTCTCGGAGGGTGCCTTGCTCTGATGTTCCTGAATCATGGTCAGGGCTATGTCGATTTTTGGGTGATGAAAGAGTACGGTGTTGCAGATTCTTGGACAAAATGCACTGTCACTACTGCTGCATGCCAGGTTTGCAATGTTGGTGTTTTGGGGGAAGATGAGCTTGTTTTCTTGCAGAAAAGTGGGATGATTGTGTATTACTGGAGAACTGGAGATCGGAGGAATATAGTCAATACTGGTAATCCTCTTGCTGCATTATGCCAGTAGCAAACTTTAGAGAGAGCCTTGTATCTCCCAATTATGTGTAAAATTAGGAGAAGATTATCCCATCTTCCAGTGTTCTCTGTTTAGTTTATTGGAAAAGACTAGTGTCTTGTGTTCTGTACAACTTTAAATGTTGATTGTTAACGGATTTCCCTGTTCCCTTTAGTGTAATGGATTTTGTTTGCATCCATGATTATCTTCTTGTGTTTAAGCTCAAAAAATTAAAACATTCCTACTAGTCAGATGGTGAGATTAATAATTGCTAACTTCACTTAGAGCTGAAGGATAACATACGTTGTAGGAGAATATTCTTCGCATTATAACCAATCAGCTGAGATTTTTATTAACATAGAACATAAACACTTTGCATTGTAATTTATGATCAATCAACAATTAATATTTATAATTGTTTAAATAACCCAATTTTTTCTTCAGAAAAAATGACAATAATTCAGGTAACCTCAGAATTGGAAAATTAGTTTAACAAATTAAAGTTTCCAGATATTCGCTTATCTAAACTAAGATAAACACGTTTCCCTTATCTAAAGGCTCGTCAACACATATAAGATAATGTCGAACATCAGTTCTTGATACAGCCATAGAGTTCTCTTTTAGTCTAAAACTGCATTTACTACCGAAAAATAAAAAAGGAAAAATCCTGATAGCTCCATATCGCGCTCATCTTGATAGCGAACCCGTGCAACACTACTGGATTTCTACAGCTCATCCTGTATAATAATGTTGAAGAGAGAGTCAGAAAACATCCATGAAAACAAAGATTAATTCAACAGAATATGTGGTGTGCTTACCCTAACATCCTCGTCCTTGGAGGTAACATCATCTTCCTTGATATCTTCCTTGGAGTCGGCATCAGATTCAATATCATCGGCATCATCTTCGTCCTCAGCCTAATAACAAAGAAAGTTCCATTATTACAAGGTCCGGGTTGGAATTTACCGCCAAGTCTTGCAGTTCAGTTACTTACATCAGAATCAACTGGGTCGGCCTTCGCTTCCTCCTCCTCTTTCTTCTTTTCTGCCTCTTCAAAAGCAGCCTTTTCGGCCTGAATTATGACAATCACTATGTCTCAATACGCAGGTGAAAGCACAATAAACCATTACTTTCAAAAATATAAGCCTCGCAACTTACATCCTTTTGCTTTCCCCATGTGTCATCAGCCAACTTCTTAGCATACTCAACATCATCGGTTATCAATACATTGTCGAATAGGGTTCCAGACTTCACCTGAAGACACCATCATCAGTTGACAAGTTTCAAAATACACTGGCACGCAATACCTCAATTACAGAGTTTCAGTTAGTCAGCATCATTTACCTGCCAGAGTTCAATTCCAACATACTTCAATTGGGGGAAAACATACAGCTCTGGGTCGTCCTTGAATTCTGCAGCAAAAAGCAACATTCATTTCTTTTGTCAATACTTAACTTTATCTATTCATAAACACGAAAAAACTGAAAAGTAAAATAACAAACCTGGGTTATCAATCAAAGGTGTCTTCCATTTTCCCTTGTAGTTGGGGTTCTTAATTTTCTGGCATTACAAATAAAGAGGAAAAAAGCTAGTCAGGTTACAGAATCAAAGAGTGAACATAATCAAATTTGAAGTTTAAACTCAGTACACCTTTGCCTTCCATGGACCCTTGTATTCAGGGTTGGGAATGGTTGGGGCAGTCCACTCACCATCTTCTTCATCATCCCAGTCCTCGGGCTGACATTAAGAAAGGACCGACATCAGTAACATACATTTTTTCTTTCGGAACGATTACAAAGGAAGAACAACAAATGAGCAGAAAATCAATGATCAATAGAAATCTACCTTCTTCGCCTCAGGGTCCACGATCTCCTCGGGAATATCATCATAATCCTACAGACACACAAAAGAATCCTGTTTAGAATCACAATACCATCAATATATCAAGGAAAGGGATAGAATAACTAGTTCACCTCTGGTTTCTTGTCCTCGGGATCAGGAATGAACTCCTTGTCATCCCAATCTTCAGGCTATATTGAACAAATCACAAGGTTAGCTTCTAAATTTTACTAGCATCTCAGGAATAAAACAAGACATCGAATTGGTAATTACTTTCTTAGCCTCTGGGTCCTTGATTTGCTTTGGAGGGAGAAGGTCCCAGTCAGTGTACAAACTACCAGTCTGCTTCTCAACATTGTCAATCAAGATGCTGTAAGTGGCATCTGGGCGAAGGATGAAGGTGTAGACATGAGTCAACTGGTCTGTTTCACATGGAACTTCCTTCTTGATTAGGTGGTTTGTGCCGTTGTAAGTGAGAATAGCATGGACCTTCTTGGTGGTGTAGCCACAGATATCGGGTCCAAACATAATACTGCAGAGGAAGAATTACAATCAGATAACATAGACAGCAAATAAAAGTAAGTACTAGCCAACTAAATTATATGCACCTATCTAAAGCAAGTTTGTAGTCACTGACGAATTACCTGTATGGGGTGTCACCGCCAAATTTCTTCTGGTCCAATTCACCGCTCATCAACTTCATGTATCCACCACCACAATCAAGCTTCTGTTCATGCTTGACTGAGAATTGGAACACTAGGGTATTGTCCTTGTTGCTGAATTCAGGGAACTCAGCAGAAATGGCGTAAAACCTGTAGTCTTCACCGGTTTGGATTCCTGAATCCGGCCACAAAAGAGTTAATAATGTACGAAAACACCAAGAAGTAAGAAAACAGAGTCACAATATTACAGCCGAAGCTCACCTTTATCATTAGCATCTCCATTCCATTTACCGGAAGTGTAGTTCCACTCGCCAGCGGTGTTCTCATCCTTCTTCCAGTCGGACTTCACCCACCGGCTCTCCCATCCATCTAAAACATCCATCCAAATTATACATAAGAACGGAGTCCAAAATTCATAATACAAGCTAAAGAATAGGCGATCGACACTGCTCTACATAATTCTACACCTGAAGAACGTTTTGGTTACATACAGAGGTCTGTCTTAAAATAATATTCAACATTATATGCTACTCCTTAGACTGACAGGCATATACGAAGATCGTGAAAATTAATCATGCGATTCAATTAATTGAACCGTTTTCTAAACAATCACAATCACCGAATAAGTAATCAAGCAGCAACGCTAAGAACTGTGGCGCTAAAACACAACACTTGAGGCTAAAAAAATCAGTAATCGGCATTAATTCAACATCGAGATGCATAACAATTAAAACGGAATCACAAATCCAGAATCAACAGATCTAGTACATTTCAAACAATGAGATCGATGCATAAAAACGCGAATCCAGCTCCGATCTTCAACCAGAAAGCCACTCCAAATCGATCGGCATAAATTACAGGCTTGCAATTTCATAATCAACGTGATTAGTGAATTGATTACCTTCAAAACGCTCCTCGAAGAAGACCTTGGCGGAAGCGCATGCGAAGAGAAGGCCGAGAGCAATGCACAGCGAGAGGAAGCTAGGGTTTGCGATTCTTCTCTGCGTGGGAGCCATGGCTGAGCCGGAGAAACGGAAACCTTCAGCAGTGAGTGCGGAGTGGGTAGAAGTCAAGGGATTTTATTTATAGTCCGCCATTTGAGAGGGGTTGGCTTTGGGTTTTACGTTCTACGTGGACTGAATGTGGAGGCTGATGTGTGAGTGTGAATGACGTGGACGAGTAGGAAAACGCCACATAGGATCACATGGTCATTAACTCCACGTGGAAGATTTTCATTGGGATTTACCACGGCTTCTGTAAGTCCTGGCAGATGGACGGAAATGGTTGGGCATTGCAATTTGCAAATGCAAGCATAATTTCAATCATTTGGATTGGGTTTCTGTTTTGGTTTTTATTTCTTTTCGTATTTAGCATTTATAATCACGAGAATCATAGTATCTCTTTTATTCATTTCAATTCATTCAATCTTTCCATAGTTGGATAAATTGACATTTGGCAACCAGCCAAATGTCATTCCACTTATTATCCGTTTTCCACTTATTATCCGTTTTCCAAGCTTAAACATTCTCTTAACTAACTAATGATGAAAAACTTAACCAACTAATGATGAAAAAAATTCATTTCAATAATTTGTATATTTAAGTTATAATTATTTTTGCATTTTGATTCATTTTTAAAAAAATTAAAAAGCTATAGAAACATAATAGAAGAAAATAAAATTAAATATCATATCGTTCTAACAATTACTTTAATTATTAAAAACAATCTCGTTTAACATTTAATCGATGTAAAACAAAATTTTGTGTACATAAATAATTATTTTTATTTTAAAAAAACTTTAAATTTAACCACTCCTTACGCCTTGTTTTCATTTCTAAATTTTATTAACTACGTTGAGACAAATTTTAGCAAGAGTCCATCTATTGAAATATTGTCTTATGAAAATACCAAGTTTTAAACGGTAAATTAGAAGAAATCATCATAGAATTTTTGGGTTGCATTAATTTTTTCATAAACTTATAGTTATTGTACGTTGAATAATAAATTTTTAATACTGCAACTAAGATTTTTCACCTTTCTATAATTCTAATTCAACACCATTTTTCCATATGCATATAAAAATGATTTTTTCCAAAACTTTGCTTTTTAACAATGAAATATTGATAATTTTAAAAAAAATAAAAAATCCACTAGTAACCACTAGAATATTTTTAAAATTTTAATCAACTTTTTTTCAATACACGTTTGTCAACTAAAACATAAGGAGAAAATATTATTTTAAACCGACTAACAGTTAGATCAATTATAAACCTCATTTCAATAACTTTTAGGATAAATTGGCAAAGTAACATCGCATATTGCGCGATATTATTAATTAAATTTTAGGATTAAGTTTTATGTACTGGTGTGTCTTATATTTAAATTGGAAAAGAGAGTTTTATTTAAAAATTTAAAGTTTAGTTATTTAAGGAAAACTATATGAGATGGTTAGAAATCGTTAATTATTGAATACAATAAAATTTGATTATTTTTATAATATTTCATTCAAATTATTTAAAAAGTAATTATTTATACGTTGAGATTCATTTTAAAAAGATATCATAATTATATGTATCTCATTTCGCAATAAATAAAGTAAATATAAACTGTACTTATTAGTTTCACTAATTATAAAATATTCTCATTTAACAGGTAGTCGGTCTAAAATAACATTTTATCATATATAAATAAATTATATATATATATTTCTATTAAAATTACTACATCAATGTATAAAAAAATCGAACATTTTTTTTATTCAGATTATGTTTTTCTTTGGATTTTATTCAGTGATATATATATATGTATATATTACAATGAAATATTTATGGTTTTAATTATATCTTAAGAAGTAATATATTTTAACAAGTTATGATTGATTATATATAGTAAATAATTTAAATCAGTAACATATTATAATATTAGTAGTATGTTATTTTTAGACAATTTCGGTTTAGTTTCGTCAAAGTGACTTCAATATCCCCAGTTGACAGCACCATCCAAACAATTCTATTATATGTTGCTTGGGATTATAACTATTTGTACATTGCAATACGAAGTACAATTTTTTTTAAATTCAAAGTTATAAAAAATCTCATTGCAATGAATAAAATTAACATAAAATCGCCTCATTAGTTAGATCAATTATAAGATAGCCCGTTTAGCGTTAGTTGATATAAAACAAAACTTCGTACACATAAGTAGTTGAAATTAATGTGTCCGTATAAAATATTCAATTAGATTTATGAGTTTGTCTCTTGAAAGACGGCATTTTCATAAACCATGGAATACCACATTTAAACTGAAAATTAGAAGAAATGAAGATAAAATTTTTGGGTTACAGTATGGCTCTGTTTGGCATAGGTTATAGTCTGTTTTGCTTATAAGCAAAACACTTTTCAATGTTTGGTAAAGTGTAAAAAACGGCTTATTTTGAGAGCATAAACTATTTTTGGAGGAAAAGTATAAGCTGGTCTCTCTTTGCTTTCAAAATAAGTCAGTTTTGCTTGTAAGCACAGCTCTGCCAAACATAGCATAATCGGGTCATAAACTTATAACTATTACACGTTACATAATAAAAATTTAATATTGCAACTAAAACATTTTACCTTTACACTATTCTAATTAAACCCCATATTTTTATAACTTTATGTAAAGATGGTTTTTATCAAGAATTTGCTTGGATTTATTGTACCAGGTATTACTTTTTATACATATAATACGTAATTATAATTCATTATAAACAAGTGTATATTTACAATGAAGTGAGTATAAAATATAGTCTATGGTTGTAGATCTAATAGTATTTCAGGGTTAAATGTTTTTCTAACCCTAAATTTAGTCTAAAAGTGTCAATATAATCCTGTAAAACTAGAAAGTGTCAAACTAACTCTAACTTTACACGGATTTGTGCCAATATAACCTTCCAGCCAATTTTAGGCTTTGACCAAAAAATTTGACCGCTGACCTGAAGCGAAATGACTAATTTACCCTTGGACTTTTTAGCCAAAATTCTTTCCCCCTTTACCCCTCCACCTCCACCTCCACCAGCCACCACCATTTAAGTTGATTGTATATTTTTATTTGGTGCACAACCTTGTGTTCAAACCATGCTTTTATTAATTAATAATTATAATTTTTTAAATAATTTTTCAATATGGATTAGTTGTGATCGTATAAATGTATAGATAGTATTCGTTGTGATTTTCACGCTACATTGATCCAACTTGATGCAGTTATGATTATTTCTTTCTCCGGCTTTAATGGTTTGTGGTGATGCAGCAGTTGGCAAATAGTATTTGTATAGATAGTATTCGTTGTGATTTTTCATGGTACGGTGATCCAACTTGATGCAGTTTTGATTATTTCTTTCTCCGACTTTAATGGTTTGTGGTGGTGCAACCTAACGTTTGTGTAGTGTTCTCTACTATTTAAATAAAGTTAGAACATATAATATTTAATTATTTAACAAGATCTTTTATATAAAAAAATGGAGTATATGTATACTGTAATTTATTTATTTTCTGTCGTAAATTATTTGTAGTGTTCCCTAAATAAAATGTCTAGGACAATAGATAGAGCTGGCAACGAAGAAACGAGTCCGGCCCGTCGAGTACAATAATAATGATACAGCCATTGCGTGCCTTAAAGTTGAAGCATCAAAAACCAATCTCAACGTTTATATGTGTAGTTGAAGTCATCTTAATATTTCCAAAATCCCAGTATTTTATTTCCAATAAAAATATTTTCTTACAACCTTTTCTTCTTGGCACGCTCTTCGCCTGCAACATGGTCGCATATCATAACAACATTATTAATTGCGAACAAGATTGTAGACCTTGCTACATCACATGCCATACTATTACAGATCTATCTACTTTGTTAATGTAAACTCCTAAGATTTAGATTTTCCTAACCATCAGCTCTATATCAAAATAAAACAATAGAATTACAAAAGAAAATTGCCAGCATCATATCGGCTAACGTGTATGTAAACCTACAGAGAACCACCGTATCATATCTCCCTCCCATCGCCATCACTATCGTCGACTTCAACTCCATTCTCCTTCCTTCTCTATTTGGAGGATTAAGGAAGAACGGTCCCCACAACAAAGTGTCAAAGATCGCTTAGTCTACCAGATCCCAAAGAAGACCAAGTCCAATCGCACCAGGCAACGAAGAATTGCAAAAACAATGTGCCAAACACAATCCACATATGCTTCATAAGTTTCCCAGATTTTATTCATCAAAAGAAGAGTAATTCAGATTTCTCAACCAACTGATAATCTTGGAGAAATTACCTCAAGGGTTAGCAAGTTTCAAGCCTTTTCACTTGTAACTGTCATCATCCACTGGAAAAAAAACATGATTGAGACAAGGGGACTGATGAGTGTCAACAAACATACCGAATCAGGAGTCAAAGAGTGCAGGAACGTGGCACGCAATTGCTTCCACCGATGCAAATTTTCAAGCCTTTAATACAGTTCGATCTACAGGCAGTTCATCCAAATCTATAGCGCGTGTGACTGAATTATTTCATTTTCCCAGAGTGGCAAAGGTGCTTCAATCAACACACTTTCAGCTGTAACAGGATGCTGGAAGGACAAACTCTCCGCGTGGAGCTCATGGCCATCATAAATTTTACCATTATAATCATAAACACCTTCATATTTCACATCGCCTCTAATAGGCATCCCTAGATACTGACAGTGCAGGCGAATTTGATGTGTTCGCCCACTCCTAGGATGAGCTCGTACCAAAACCTCATCCTTCTTCAAGCTGCAATCAATCCCAGATATCTCTTCAACAACAATAACGTCTGATTCATCATCCTTCCCAGAGCTACGGAAGTCCTTAAACTTCCCTTGTCCATTTACTGATAATATATCAAAAAAAGTCTCCATGTCCTTTACAAATGATCCACCTGGTAGGCTCTTCCCAACATCCGATGCTGCATAAACACGCCACGCTCCATGCTTGGATCTTCCATGACCAGACCTAATTGTGATCCTTTCCCATTTTGGAGCGTGACCCACACAGGAGGCAAGATATGTTTTCCTCACCTGGTGGTCAGTAAAAGCTTTCACAAACTTGGCAGCAACTTCATGTGACTTGGTAATCAACATGACACCGCTCGTATCGCGATCAAGCCTATTAGCTAGATGAAGCTCCTTTGTGTCAGCTTGGGACCCTGGGAATAAAATCACATCAGATTTAACTGGTGAATTTAGTTTCTTGTTGCATTTGCAGACCATCTAAATTCATTACAGGCATGAAGAGAAAAGCAACAGATGAACAAATTTGAGATAGTAAACCAAACTTCCAAAGCTAACCCTTCCATGTTCCACATTAAAATTCATGTGTCATGGATGCACTAACTTTTTATTGATTACAAGATACAAAATATATAATATAAAACCCTTCACCAATCCATTCCCCCAAAAAACTCGATATCATATCCTTACTTAATCGCCATGGAGCAACTTTGGGCCACACATGTTCATATAAGTAAGAGCATAAAATGTTCACAAAAGCATACGAGTCTGTGAACCAATAATAAGATTTGAAACCAAACTCTATACGGGAAGAACTGACAAAAGAAGAAAACATACACCTTCCCACAATCAGCAGGAGAATGCTGCAATTCTACTATGTTATGCAGTAATATTCAAGAAGTGATCTTTCTTTCTATCCCTATTCTTACTAGTTCTGATCTTTCTAGGCATGATCATTGACATATGTTACCCGAACTTTTTACAAAATGGTATCTTTCAGTAACCTACTCATTCCATTTGTCTAACTACACAGCTAAAATTGGACACACGTTGATGGTAAAAGATTTCAGCTCAGTGTAAGAGTTACCTGAGTGATTGGAATCGGCAAGGAGACCCGGAACAGCAGATAAAACATTCTCACAGTAAATTCCTTGCGGTTTGTTAATGGCAATGAGCCACTGGTC
>JAULKM010000008.1:16032505-16042654 GCA_032355605.1 Rubia tinctorum
GGAAGTCCTTACACTTCCCTTGTCCATTTACTGATAATATATATAAAAAAGTCTCCATGTCCTTTACAACTGATCCATCTGGCAGACTCTTCCCAACATCCGATGCTGCATAAACACGCCAAGCTCCATGCTTGGATCTTCCATGACCGGACCGGATTGTGATCTTTTCCCATTTCGGACCATGACCCACACAGGAGGCGAGATATGTTTTCCTCACCTGGTGGTCAGTAAATGCTTTCACAAACTTGGCAGCAACTCGTATCGCGATCAAGCCTATTAGCTAGATGAAGCTACTTTGTGTTAGCTTGGGAGCCTGGGAATAGAATCACATAAGATTTAATTGGTGAATTTAGTTTCTTATTGCATTTGCAGACCATCTAAATGCATTAGAGACCGGAAAAAAAAACAACAGAAGAACAAATTTGAGCTAGCAGACCAAACTTTCAAATCTAACCCTCCCCTATTCCACATTAAAATTCATTCATGAATGCACTAGCTTTTCATTGATTACAAGATACAATATGCAAAACCCTTTGGATGAAGGCTTTGGTACCCTGAAACTTAGAAAGTGCAGGTATTCAATTTAAAAAATAATGCAAAAAAAAGACTGACTGACTGGCTGGATAAAGGTACAGTGAAAACTGACATCTTCAATATGTTCATCGCGTTACGCCATCGTTCATGTCTAAAAGGTAAAAAATGCTTGCCAGGTGCTAGTTAATAGTGTTTTTTTTCTGCACTTTCTACACCACAAGCTTTGTCTTACACTTCCGTCAAACCTTCACCAATCCTTTCCCCCAAAAAACTCGATATCTATCCTTACTTAATCGCCATGGAGCAACTTTGGGCCACACATGTTCATATAAGTAAGAGCATAAAATGTTCGCAGAAGCATACAAGTCTCCCTGTGCACCAATAATAAGATTTGAAACCAAACTCTATACGGGACAAACTGACAAAGGAAGAAAACATACACCTTCCCACAATCAGCAGGAGAATGCTGCAATTCTACTGTGTTATGCAGTAATATTCAAGAAGCGATCTTTCTTTCTATCCCTATTCTTACTAGTTCTGAAATTTCTAGGGCATGATCATTTCCACTTTATTTCTTCTCCTGATATATGTTACCCTAACTTTTTACAAAATGGTATCTTTCAGTAACCTACTCATTCCATTCGTCTAACTACACAGCTAAAATTGAACACACGTTGATGGTAAAAGATTTCAGGTCAATGTAAGAGTTACCACCTGAATGATTGGAATCGGCGAGGAGACCCGGAACAGCAGATAAAACATTCTCACAGTAAATTCCTTGCGGTTTGTTAATGGCAATGAGCCACTGGTCTTCGAAAAGTACATGAGTTGTAGAAAGTGAAAAACGGGCCGATCTTGAAGAGGCGGTTAAGGCTCTGCTGAGCTCTATGTTCTTGGATGCGGAGGGCAGTGGCAGAGAGAGCGGCATTGGGTAGTTTGTGACCTGGGTTATGGTGGGGTCCAGCAGGGCGGTGGTCGCCGCCATTGAAAGTGCAGAGAAGGCGGGGAGAAGTCGGAGGTGGAGAATTTAGGGGTACTATCGTCCGGTAGCAAAGTCATTACGAGACTACGGGTATTTCACGTTTTGGTCCCAAACTTAATACTCACATGTTCCAACTTAATCAGCAATTGAACTATTCATTTAATCAAAATTAATTAATTTAAATTATAAAACTTTATTGATATATAAGTAACGATCTTATTATGTGGCATAGAAATTCATTTTTAATGTGTATTTTCATAATACTAATTTTTTATAATTTTTAACTGTATATAGTTAAAGATATTAATGGTCAAATATTTTTTAAACCAACTGTCAAAAGTCAAAGTGTGCAAGTTAATTTGGGACAGAGGGAGTATCCATGCTCTATATTCTATATAGGGATGACAGTAGGGCGGAGCGGGGCGCGGGTACGAATTATGATACCTCCATATCCATGTTCACCTAAAATTTTCATACATATACCCGTCTCATCACCCATGGTGGATACAATAATAAAATTCACACCCGTCCCACCGAGTATTATCTAAAATTCACCCCGCCTCATCCATGGCGGGTACAATAATAAAATTCACACCCGCCCCACCGAGTATTATCTAAAATTCACCCCGCCTCATCACCTTCTTGGGTTCTCATACCCACTTCAAATCTATTTTACTCACCTCAATATATCTCCAAAAAATACCTAAAATTTACTTTTAAATTAATAATTTTAATGTTAAAATTTTAATAATATTTACATGAAAATACTATAAGTAAAACATATGCGTTATGGATAAATAATAGTTGATTATATAATACATTAGTGTGTACATAGCGGGAATAGTGGGGTGGGGCGGGTATGAACTAATATACATGTCCGACCCGCTATCCATTACGGATATTAATTTCCATACCCATACCCCATACTCCACGAAAACTACATTCATACCCGCCTATTGGGGGCGATGCGGGACGGACCTCCACCAAAACTCGTCTCACTGCCACCCTTAATTCCATATAGTGGGTCTCCACCATGTCCACATTCTTATAGACAGATCAAGGACTTATTTGTAATTAATAAATATATGAAATTTTGCTGGTCGGATCATTGGATTACGACCCGTATTATAACAAATAAACTCAACCCTTTCTTCTTTTCCTTCAACGGTTGCGCTTCTCTTTTCCTTCTTCTTCCGCCTTCTTCTTTTGGTTAACCAACCAACAATTCATCCTTCCTTCTTCTTCTTCAATTGATAAATTTCTCAAACATTCCTTCTTCTTCGATCTCAAACTTCCTAGCGACCAAATCATTTTCCTATTAATTCATCTTTTTTCCTGATAAACTCTTCAAACGACCGGTTACTGTCCGGCAAAATTTCCGATGAGCTCTTTGCCCTACAACGAGATCTACATCAACAAATTTCAATTTTAAATGAATGAAATTTAATTTCAAGAGATTGAAAATATAAATTTTCACATTCGAATGAGTTTATAATGCTAAATTGCCTTCGATGTAAATGAAATTATTGTTGAAACTTCTGTTGCTATGAGCATGTAAAAAACATGGGGCAAATATTTGAAAAATAAACTAAATGTTGCTAAAAAAATTCGTATATACTATACACTTGTTACCTTACAATAAAGATTGTTTGTGTTAAAACGTGCACCTATTTTAAAAACTGTTTATATGAATTATGAAACTTTTTAAGGAGATCATGTATAAGTTAAGTTAAAATTTGGTAGTTTAAAATTGTCATATTAACTCTGCATTAATTACTTTACAACATGTGTTGTTTAAATAAAAATACACATATGATTTTAAATTGTCAATTCTTTTATGAATAGCAAAACTTTGTCATGAGGTAGTGCATAAATTACCTTATGAATCGTTTATGTTTTGTTAGCACATGCATACGTTAACCTCCAACAAGTATTTCTTATAGTATACATAACATAAGTCACATAATTTTGTAGTTTTTCAAATTTTCACATGTACTGCATTTAATACTTTACAATAGATAATGATTACATTAAAACACAAGTATTTGTTTTAAAGAACATGAGCAGATTTCCTTGATTTAAATCAAGAGAGGTCACAGAATGTTTTCCGGTGTGGAAGCAACACATGTAAATCATTGCATACTTTGTATAAAAAACATGCACTTTATGTCAATTTCAAACACAAGAGGGGCTTTCAACATCTAAACAAAATAGAAGATAAAGTGTTCGTGACAAAAATCTTCCATTAGGGAACTTACAATTACAATAATATTCCTATCTAAATTAACTAACAGTTTCTAATACAATGAATCAATTATTAATCTTCAAAAGGGAATCATCTTCGAATCTTCAAGTCAGTGTCATCTTCATTTGAATTCTCCTCGTGTCAGAACGTCTCATGGAGTCCAATGTTCAATATTGTCTGATTTCTTAAAAGTTATAACCACTTCAAGTTTAGATCCAACTCCTGCAAAAAGTCATGCACATTGGATATTAACAGTTGCATCATATAAGCAAACAGGTACAATTTCTAATTCAAAACGAACAATAATCTACAATGAAAATAAAATTCAAGCACAATAAAATTAACAAGTACATACTGGATACTAACATATGCAATATATAAGTAAACAAATGCAGTCCCTGATTCAAAACGAACAACCAAAAACAACAAAATTTTTAAAAAAATCATACACAACACAACTAACAAGTACATATTGGATGCTAACAGATGCAACATATAAGTAAACAAGGTTGTTCCTAATTCAAAACGGACAATCGACAACAAATGAAAATAAAAAGGCATACACAGTACAACTAACAAGTACACGCTGAATACTAACAGATGCAACATATAAGTATACATATGCACCTCGTAATATAAAACGAACAATCAACAATGAATGGAAAAAGACCATTCACAGTACAACTAACATGTACACATTGGATAGTAAAAACTAAAACATAGAAGTAAATGAATGCACCTCGTAATTCAATACAAACAATCAACAAGTTTGTTGTACCAACAAGAGAACAATTCAAAACCAAATCTCAGAAAATGCACATAGAAACTCAAAACACTATAAACGATCCTATTCAACGCTCAACAAAACAAAGAACATACTAAATCTTAAAAATTAAACAAAATTTATGTAATAATACTGTCCAAAATAAACCCTAGACATACAACATATCTCATCCTATGAACGATGAACAACCTATGAAGAAACAAAACAATGACACTACAGAAGAATCGAAGAAACGAGCGGACGGAGAAGCGCAGAGAAACGTGGAGAAGAGGCTGAGAAACGCGGGGAGAGCCTAGGAAACATGTCGTGATGGAGAAACAGGGGAGAGGTGGAGAAGAGGCTGAGAAATCGCCGGAGAGAAGAGGAAAATCGCCGAATAAAGAAAAGACCCGCTGTCGTAGAGAGAGAAGAAGAAGAGCTGCAAAAAGAATGAGGAACCAAGATTATAATAAAATTAAAAGGTTAATTTTTTATTAATTACAAACTAAATCCCATTTTGCAACATAGTCCCTAGCATGTGTATAAACTTATGGACATACAACATTTCCTAAGACTTCCTCTATTCTATAACTAGTAACCACGTGCCACCCTTAAGTTCACTTATAAATCTAGATATAATTTTATTTTTTGATAGTCCATTGTCATGGACTTTTAAACTTAAATCTTGTGACCTTATATCATTATTGAATTGAAATTTTTAGCAAAATTTTTATGTAAATATATTAATATTTTTAGTAATTTGACTTTTCTACAAAATATCTACTAACCCTCAATTCTTTAACGCGTGACAATATAATCTCAAGTTTTTTTAAAGTGCTAAAAGAACCATAAGTTGATATGAACTTGCATTAAACATAAACTTTCACCATTTACGACGCCTTTTCGATCTCCTTCCCAAACCCTCTCCTTGCCGCAACATCTCACCTCTCTCCTTAAAAAAACTTCACTTTTTCTCTTTAATATATTTTACCTATCTCCCCATCATGGGGTGATAGGGAAACAATAGTTTATTTTAAATGATGTTTCTATTATTGAATAAGTGTGAGATTTGTCTGCACATGTTAATTTTTTCTTTGCCCCGATCGATTAAATCATTGTGTTTATGATTATAACTTAATGTAATTGTTCGCATCGATGTATTGTTCTCGATTTGTTTGTAAAGATTCTGTGTTCATAATTTTGTTTGTTTTCTTGTCTAAGGGTTTCCATTAATTTGGATATGTCAGATCTGTGTTTTTTAAGGTGTTTACAGTTTAAAAAACATAGATCGTGGTTGGATCAAGATGTTACAATTGTAGAAGATACCTATATGGTGTAGTGATATTGATGCGTGATACGCTCTCTATGCCAGGTGGTCATGATATTTGCGGGAAGTGAGTTAATATCCCCAAGAGCGATGTTATAGTTTTTATTGAATATCTAATTATTAAGAGTACAGACGATCAATCTGATTAACATGTAATTTAGATATCCTTGCAATATGTTAGTTATTGGTAGATGCTAGTTAGGTTGGATGTCAATTCCACTTATTGTAATCATTGTTGGGTGTTTTTCCCGACATTTTTTAGCGATTGATTTTTTTAAAAAAAAAAACACAGACTTTCACCGGAGATAGTGAAAATGACCAAAACATTCTCATTTTAAATTTGTGAAAAAAGAAAAAATATACTACTCCCCCCGTCCCAGCCCTGTAGATAGAAAAGAAAGGGCTAGTTTTTGTTTTTATTGAAGTGAAAGGTCTAAAATACCTTTCTTAACCAACCTCTGCCTTTTGAAATCCTGAGCCACCGCTTTCTTTACCACCAACCTTATTTACCAACAACATCAACCCAACAACACCATCCATCTGCAGTGGAATACAAACATATGCTCCAGATCTACACCTCACTCACCCCGACTCCTCAAACTAGCCCGAATCTCCCTTTCCCTGGTGGCGCGTGGCCCGAAACCAAGCATGAAAGCTCAGCGTATCAGCGTTGAGGCTGGCGTCACAGTCGCAGTTCATCCTACACAAGAAGGAGGTGTTCATCCACATGATGCAAATTCTAAATCGACGAAAACCAAACTACCCATATTTGACGTAAACCCAATTATCCAAATCGGTGAAAACCCAAAATACCAATTGATATCACATGAAGGAGGCGTTTATCCAGTTGGTAAAAACCCCAAATTGCCAAAAAAAACTTTGATTATTTTTGAAGATCTGGGTTGATCTGTGTGGATTTTGTGAAATATGAAGAAAACGTGGTAGGTTTGTGAGCAAAGGTTTGTTTTTGGTTTCCTTGATAAACAACATAGGAGTTGGAATGGATGAAGAGTTATGGAATCCGATTGTAATGGATGTTGAATTTGATTAGTTTTGGTAGGTGATGGATGATGAATCCGATTAGTTTTAGTTAACGATAGTTGTAAAATTTTAATTCTTCAAGGATAGGTGTGCCTTTTAACATGTTGGTTTTCCCCCAGTTGGGACCGGGGGGTATATTCATATTTCCCGAAATAATCATTTATCCCCTACAACCATCACTCATCCCTTCTGAAATATTCAATCCACCTCATTCAACACCACCACTACGGTGACACCATCTATATAATAAAACAAATTAAAAACAAAATAATCAATCCACAACCACTCACCGACCACGACCACCACCAGTATTCGCTCTTTCATAGGCTCCAATCTAGTTTTTGTTTGCATGTCATGGTCAACATATGAGTGAACTGCATTTGTATGACTCCTTTTTTTCTCTTCTTTTTTTGCTTTTGCCCGATGCACCATGCTCTTACCCACATGCACCCAGTTGATTTGCTTTGAAAGGTCCTCTTTGAGTTATGTGATAAGGCTACTAATGTGTCTGGATCAATGACTTTTTTTTTACCCAGACCCACATGACCATACCTTCTTAAACAGGCATTCACAACTTCACCTTTTTTGAATTTGTTGCCTAACTCATGATCAAATGTTACTTATTGTAAGGATCGAAACTTCCCACCTTGTTGTTGCCTCAACCTAACGACTGTGGCATATGATACTTTGTTGGTGTGTTAGAGAAGGGCCTTGCTTGATGTTTAGAGTTTGTGTGTAATGAATACTCATTTTATAAATGGCTGAGAAGTTTATTTTTTGTTGTACATAATGCTATGAATGTGTAAAATCCAAAGGAAATCATTAGTGAAAATATGCGCGTAATTTTAAAAAATCTACAGTAACATTTAACATTTTTTTCCTGAGCTTCTACTGATTTTCACAAGCTGTTTAGCGCATTTTTACTATAGAAAATTTACAACTAAAAACCTCACTTTACAAATTAGGTTAAGAGAGAGAAAGTAGTGTTATTTATAATTGTCGATTAGTGAAGTATCAAATACTTAAATTTCCTATTTTCTTTTGGCTCAATTTTTTATTCAAACTGACGTGGAAGCATGTTTTGATGTGAATTTTTTTGTAAACTTTTGCATGATTGATGTCATGAATGGGGTAAAAACTAGCGAATAATGATAAATTTAGGGATTTAATGAGGGTATATTTGGAAGATTGAATGAATATGTATGAAAAGGGAAAAGTATTGAGAAATGTCATATTTTCATGTGCATATGGAAAGACGGAGTTAACAGAGTCGGTCTCTTGAAAGAAATGAAGATAACATTTTTGGGTTGGATTAATCAGGTCATAAACTTATAACTAATGCATATTGCACTATAAATTTTTAGAATTGCAACTAAAACCCTTAGCCTTTTTATTATTCTAATTAAACTCGTCTTTCCATAAACTTATGTAAAAACGGTTTTTCAAAGACTTTGCCTTAACATTACAAATAAGAAGTTATTTGTGGAACGGATGTGGTAAAAATTTCTGAGCATACATTATCGAATTTCACTACAAGCTGAGGGACCAACGTTGCAATTTAATTTAAAAATCCTGCCATGCTAAAACCCCCTTCCGGGGCGCTATTTTTGCCACCCGATTTCAAAGATGCTCTCTTTTTTATTCAGAAGATCATCGTCGTCATTCAAACCCCAATCTTGTCTCGCATTGTTTCAAGCTCAATCGCACTATTTTTCCGCTTCAATCCCTAACCAATCACTTTTCGCTTCTGGGTATACAAATTCTTCGTCAAGGCTGAAAATTTCACTTGGGGCGGTCTCTTCTGCTGTTGATTCTGCAAAGTGTGTGCGTTTTTACAGCTCTCAGCCTCAGCCTCAGCCTGCTGCCACTTCAGATGGGCTTACTGTGGAGGGGATAATAGCGAATAATTGGACAGTGGTTGGGGAAGAGGAGGGTGATTGGAGAAGCCATGCTGCTTCTATTGCCCAGTCCATTCTTCTCACCAAGAAACGCCTCAAGGTATATATTTTTCTTTGATTTCTTTTGCTTCAGAGGAACGTGTGATTTATATTAAGCTATACAATGCGCCTCAACTGAGATATGATCCATATGGTAGGGATTATGTCTTGGTTGTGGCACTAGAAGCTTTATGCATACTATGTACTTCAGTGTAACAAGAGGCCCTTCTTCGAGTTATAAGTATTTCAGTTAGTAAAGCATTTGCTACATTAAAAATATCGTTAACCCTCTTTTTGCAACACATACTAAAAATGTTCCAGTAGCTTATAACGTGTTACTTAAATCTTTGAAAAGTGTTACATAAATCTTGAAGAGTGTTACCCATATTTTGAAAAGTGTTACTTAGATCTAATGCAACATCACCTAAGGTAACACTTTTCAAAATATAGGTAATACTCTTCAAGATTTACGTAACACTTTTCAAAGATTTAAGTAACACTTTATAAGCTACTGTAACATTTTTAATATGTGTTGCAAGAAAAGTGTTACGATAGCTCTTTTTGTAGTATTATTAACTTGATGGATGTTGTTCTGTGATATTTTATGATTAATGTGATGTTTTGCTGTGTTGGTGTGTGTGGGTGTGGATGCAGTGGAAGAGTCTTCTGGCTAGGTTGGAGATGTTATCGGTACAACTGGATAAACCGGACCTGTGGGATGATCCTGTTCGTGCTGCCAAGATAAGCCGTGAGCATGGTTTACTTACAGGAAAGATGAATGAGGGCCTGGCATTTGAACAAGATTTGTTGGAACATGTCGACATGATAAAATTGTCTCGTGAGGAGAACGATGCAGAATTGGAATCGGTGGGAACTCAAATCTTCTTTTAGGCATGTATTTCTCCGTTTGACCTCCCATCTTCACGTAGACAATAGATAACCTTTATGGACATGTCAAGAAGGGGTCTGATTATTGTATATTTTATGCTCCCATCTTACTCTCTTAGGCTCCTTTCTCGCAAAGGAGCTCCTTTGCTTATTGATTTGTGTCAAGATTTGTTTTTTAGTGAACTTTGAGTGACATTTTTAATCAACTGAAGGCGAGTACTTTCCAGCTGCTTGACCATAACTGAGCGTTTTACATTGGAATCATCCAAGTTGACCAGGCTTTCTCTTATACTCTATCCCTCTAATTGCAGGAAGCATTTAGGGCCTTACTCGAGATGAGAAGAAATGTAAAGGAGAAAGAGTTAAAAGCTTTATTATCTGCAGAGCACGATCATTGCTCTTGCTACATAGAGGTAGTTTCTACTCTTTGAA
>JAULKM010000008.1:16054293-16070012 GCA_032355605.1 Rubia tinctorum
CACCATATATACTTATAGCATGTGCACTGGGATTTCTTTGTTGTTTGAGTAAAGTGCGTTTTTAATCTTATGTTTTGGACGAAAGTGTAGAAATGACTTTGTAAAATATGAAAGTGCAAAAATAACCATGAAAATTGTTGACCAAATTGTCAACAGCCAGTTTGACCAGAAATTAGTTAATTGACCATATTACCCCCGAGTTAAAAAAATTCAAAAATAAAATAAAATATGAAAAGACACATTTACCCTTTAATCTCCATATCCTCAATTCCTCTCCGTTGGATACCCGAATCTCCATTTCTCTCCGCCACTAATCCATTTCCATCTCCATATCTCTCCACCTCCATTACTCTCCGTCGCATCTCCATTTCTCTCCGTCGAGGTTGCGTCGAATTTGCACTGGGGTTGCATCGAATTTGCGCCGGGGTTGCGTCGGATTTGTGTCGGGGGCTAGGGGTGACGTTGGGCAGGCTAGGGTTTACAATGGTGCCGGGATGAGAGTGACGTCGGGGTGGGATTGGGTAGGGTGCCGGCAAGGCTGGGTGACGTCGCGAGAGGTGGAGTCGATGGGCTAGGGTTTGCAGTGGTTCCAGGATGGGGTGGTGTTGGGCTGAGATTGGGTATGGTGCGTCGCCGTGGTGCCGGGGACGGGTGGCGTGGGGTGGGGTGGAGTCGGCAGGTCAGGGTTTCGTGGTGGCACCGGAGGGGATTCGCTGGGCTTAGTAGTGGTGGTGGCAGAGATGGTGGAACGGTTGTGAGGCATCACTGTGGTGGAACAGTGGTGAGGCGACGTCGTGGTGGCGAGATTCAGGAGATGGGTGGTGGTGAATAAATTCAAAAATTCCCGATGAGGGATTATTTGATGGTGGGGCTAGGGTTACGGAAAGGGTAAGATCGGTGGTGCCGGAGAACGGCGGCTGTGGCACGGGGACCGAGGCATGGGGGAACGGTGGTGGCGTCATTGGCAGGTGGTGGGCGTGGTGTGTTTGGTGATTAAGAAAGAGATGAAAAGAAGAAGTCTAGGGTTAGAACTGTCATTACAATTGTAGTTTGAGTCCAAGGGGTATTTTGTCTTTTCATTATTAGTCAACGCCGGACTTACATCGGTCAACGCCGAAAATTGGAAAATGGGTAAAACTACACATTTTGACTAAAAGATAGGGTTACTTTTGCACTTTCAGATTTTATAAGGTCATTCCTGCAATTTCTCAATCTTATAGGGTTATTTATGCACTTTTCCTTGTATTTTTATTGGAAATAAACCTCAAACAAACCACAAAGCACCAAAAAAAATCGTATTCTTTGTGGTTTCTGTACAAAGAAATCGATATGTGGATGCTATACAAAGCAATCGCCCAATCCTAACCACAAATAGACCAATTTTCTCCAATAACAAAGGGTATATAAAGTTGTTGGTTGATCCTGTATCTAGTAGAATACAGATTCTATGCCCTTGTAGATTTCCATAAAACTGTGATAGTATTAGCTTCCTTTTGTGGTAATTGTAGTAGATGGAAGCAAAGTTTATGGTTCCTATAAGTGTCCTGAGGGGATCTGGATCTACAGTTCAAATACGAATTAAGGCTGATGAGTCTAGGTGAAGTTGACATGATACTCGGCGTAGATTGGATTACTCTTTACGGTCCCATAACATTTAATGCTAAACCGTCCCAGCCCAAATTACAGCTCAATCATTACACATCGTTCGAGAAACATGTTTGACCATTAATATATTTAGCCAGGGGCGGAGGTAGGGGGGGTCTGGAAGGGGTTCCAGCCCCCGCCAAGCTAAAATTTACGGGAATTTTTAGGGTAATTTTTTTAAATTTTTTTTCCAGCCCCCTCCAATACGAAATAAAATTGGCAATTTTTTTTTCTTTTCATATCAGCCCCTGCCACTGATTCTTTTTGGCTCCGCCCCTGTATTTAGCTACGTACAATGATAGTAAATAAAAAGTTGATATTTAGAAACTATTTGTTAAAACAAATTAAACAATATCACATACGATAATATTATTTCCCATATATTTATTCAAATATGCGGTCAAAGTTTGATAGATAATAGTGCCATAAAGTTAGTGTGTAATTTGGACTGGGACAGATGGAGTATCATTTTACGGGAGTGGATACCATTGGCTTTTGCACGGGGATAAATATGTGGTTAACTAAAAATTGAAGAATGCGGTTCAACTAGAGTTTAATCCAGGCAGGTGGTATTCAATGGCGGAACCATGACAGTATTTTAGGGGGGGGGGGGGGCTGATTTACACTGGAAAATATATTTTTCGGACGCTAAATTATATTGGTAATTTTTCCCGGACACTGAAATACGCTTGAATTTTTTCCCCTAAAAACTTAATTCGACATATTCAAACAAAATCCGCTTAAATAATTAAGTGGGTATAAAATAATTCAAATTTTATAAATACGTCAAATCACACTTACTATTATTCTATCTTGTTAATTAATGAATTTAAAATAACATAAATAAGATTCTCAAAATAATATTAGTAAGCAAATTACACATATGAATCGATTTATACCTAATTGAAATAAATTTATGTCTACAATTAATTAAATAATTTTATAACATAGCATAATTACTACTTAATTAAAAATATATACCTTTATTAAGATTTTATTAGTTAATTTTTTACCATATCCATCATCATTAATTTGAAAATGAGATAACAAATCCCTCAAGATCCCCTCATCTTAATCAATTATGATAATAAAATTAATATGAGTAAAGCTGCAAAGTAATTTGGGGTTATTTTGAATGTTGGACGGATGAGCTTTTCTGAAAGGAAAGGGCTGGACATTGAGAGTAGTTGAGCCTATTGGGTTAAGCCCATTTATCAGTTTCTTTTTTTCCCTCGACGAGAACAAAACGACGTTGTTTTAGTATAAGTAAAACGACGTCGTTTTGTTCTCGTTAAGGGAAAAAAGAAACTGATAAATGGGCTTAATGAAGAAACAAAAAAAGTCCTAAAACGACATCGTTTTGTTTAATGAAGAAACAAAAAAATTGAAAAATGACCATCGTCTTCTTCAGAGCTCGCCGGAAAAAAGAGCTGAAACTTAGGTTTACGGCGGGAGGGGGGGGGGGGAATCCATGGATTTTGGTGGCTCCTAGACCTAAATTCCGGGCCACCGGATCCTAGGGATGGCGCTACCATCCCCTCGCCCCCTGGTTCCGCCCCTGGTGGTATTCGGAGTTTCAACCGGGAATGAGGGTATGTGCAGTTTCTAGAGTTGTGAATTCAGAAAATGAATAAGGTAAGGAGGTAGATACAGCTCCTTAGAAGAATTTAAGGAAATGAAGTTTTATATGAAAGAAGGGGAGGAGGAAACCGTAAGCAAAGAAAGGAAGAATTTGGGGTTGCAGGTGGTTCATGAAATTGAGAAGAGTAAGATTGAACAAGAGTTACAAGCACTAGATGTCCCTGAACCAATTCAACAGGTTCTGCTTTAATTTTATGATGTGTTTCTAGTTCCTAAATCTCTTTCCCCAGAGAGAAATATTGACTCTCAACCTTTCAAATTGAAACCTTATGGGTACCCTCATGTGTACAAGGATGAATTGAAAGACAAGTTGAAGAAATGATGAAGAATCAGGTTATACAAGTTAGCACTGACCCGTTCTCTTCACCGGTTATTCTTGTAAAGAGGAAAGATGCTACATGGAGGCTATACATCGATTATAGACGGTTAAATGCGTTGATAATTAAGGAAAGATTTCCAATACCTGTAATAGATGAGTTTATGGATGAATTGCATGGTTATTAGTATTATCTAAACTTGATCTAAAAGTTGTTACCATCAGATTTGAGTAAGGAATGATGATATACCTAAAATAACATTTCATACCCATCATGGGTATTTTGAGTTTGTAGTAATGCCGTTTGGTTTAACAAACGCTCCAACAACCTTTCATGCCCTTATGAATCAGATTTTTAGTAAGTTTTTATTCTTCTTCTTCGATGATATACTTGTTTACAACAACTTTTTAGAACAACACCAACATCATTTGAGGGAGGTGTTGTCAATTCTCAGGTTACACAGGTTATGTGCTAAGCTATCAAAATGTGTGCTAGCCCAGGATAAAGTGGAGTATTTAAGGCATGTAATATCTGAAAATGGGGTAGGAACGGATATGCAAAAGGTAGATTGTATCGTTAAGTGGCCAGAACCTACAAATGTTAAGCAATTGAGGGTATTTTTGGGTCTAATGGGTTACTATCGAAGATTTATAGATGAGTATGGCCTAGATGGGTATAACGGGTTACTGCAATAATATCCTGAACCATTTCTCCCTTTTCAAGTTTTAAATTTACATTATCTCAATGTTCACTCTGCTAATCTAATCAGGGTTTCTTCAACCAGTACCAGTTCCAAACTAACCTTGGACACATACAACTACATACTTTGTCAAGAAGCTTCCCATGTCAGGTGATTTCGATATAATATTAGTGGTAGTAGATTGATTTACTAATTATGTTCATTTTTTTGGCAATTTCACATCCATTTGCTTCTCCTCAAGTTGCTGAGGTTTTCTACATTGAAGTTTGTAAACTTCATGGTACACCTGAAACTGTTACCTCAGATTAAGACAAGGTATTTATGAGTCATTTTTGGCAATATCTTTTGTCATTGATGGGAGTGAAGCTACAGTTCAGTACGACCTATCATCCTCAAACAAATGGATAAAAGAAAAGGGCAAACCAGGTGTTGGATGCTTATTTGAGGTGATTTTGCGGAGATAGGCCTAATTCTTAGAAAAACTGGTTAAGCTCAGCTTAGTGGTGGCGCAATACAAAACACCATCACAGTATTAATATGACACCCCATGAATCTCTTTATGGAGTAAAACCTTTGGAACTTCCAATAGGCTTTTTCAGAGATATTTTGTTCCCAGCTACTGGAGACGTGATACTTCAACAGTAGAAAGTGAATCAATTATTGAAGACACACTTGCAAAAGGCTCAAGCTAGGATGAAACATTTTACTGATTAAAGGAGGACTGAGAGAGTGTTGGAAGAGGGGGATTTGGAAGCTGCAAAAACACAAAATTGGAACTTTCCCCAAAATTCTATGGACCATACAAAGTGTTGAAGAAAATCGGAGAATTGCATATAAATTGAAACTACCAACGGGAAGCAGGATCCATCCGGTGTTTCACGTTTCACTTTTAAAGATGCATCAAGGGGCAGCACCAGTACAAACCACTGATGCACGTTTCACAAGCCACTGATGTACTAGAATCTCTGCAGGACGAAGTGATGATTTTAGAACCTTTAAAAAATATATCCCCATGTTAGTTCTAGTGTTTGCCATGTCAATCATCTCAAGTTTTAAAAACCAATATATCCAAGCTAAATTGAGTGCTGTCCAAAGGCTAGCTCATAACTGTCATTCTCCAGCTTTGGAGACCCATCCGATCAGCTTGGATGGCTTCTTTTATGGATGCGTCTAGTTGATTTGAAGTCCAAATAATCCTGGAGTTGATTTCATCTCGCCGAGCCTTCTTAGCCAAGCAGTGCGCTGCTGAATTTTGCTCTCTAAATAGTAAATACATGTTGTACATTAGCTCCGAGTGCCATTTTAAGGTATGTAGCTTCTTGAATGTATTACTCATTTTCCACGGCCATTGCTCCTCCTTATTTATCAACTCTACAACCTGCAAACAATCATTTTCCACCGTAAGTGGATTTATTTGATTTTCCAGACGAAATTCCGTACCTGCAATGAGAGCCATTACTTCTGCCTCAAATGCTTTTCTGACACAGAAAAGAGTGAGGAAGAACCATCTGTATTCAATTTGAAACCGGTATCAGGTGGATGCCACTTGATGATTCTCAGTAAGTTCTGCCTTCTCGATTTGAAAACAGTTAAAAGGCCATTCTGTTTAAGCCAATCACAGTCAGAAGAGAGGGTTTGGGGATTAATGATGAAAATATCCCTCAGCAATCTTTTCAGATCAGAAGTCATGTTAATCAGAGAGGGTTTGATGCCTTCATACAAGGACAAGCATAATTTTTTTCCCACAGTATCCAACATATAAGTCCAGGCATGACGTTAAAGAAGTTATTCCTGGTTTTAGATGCATTTTCATATGTCCAGAGCCAAGATATTCTGTCAAACAAATGCTCAAAATGCATGAAGCTCAGCTCCAGTAAGAAATATGCTTCTTTCAGTAATTGTTGAGCAAAAGGACACAGGTTGAAGATATGATTCATGGATTCAGACTCATTAAAACACAGAGGGAATCCAGATAAAGAAATAACACCAGTATATGCCATAACATCATCAATAGGCAGTGTGTTAATCATTTTCCATGAGAAAAAACACACCTTTCAGGGCAGAAGCCTATTCCAAACCTTTTTTTAAAAAAAAATACCTGACTGAGATCTCTTCCTCCCGAGTAGTTCATAGGCTGAGCTCACCTAGAATTTTCCAGTCCCTCTGGTTTCCATATGATTTTTTTCTCATGATCTGTGAGTTCCTGTGGCTGCTGCAGTACCTGCATATGGTGAGTGGACAAACCTAGGGCCAGATGATTAAGATAGGAGGGTTCATCAATTATTAATTCAGATAGAGTAAGATATGGGAATGGAATTTGCAAAGTTCCATTCCAGTGATCTGCCAAGCATTCCTCTTCCAATGAGGACAAGTGAATTCTGTTCAGCTAAGGCTGAGATTTTGACAAAGCTCTTCCATGGGTCAGAAGTTCTAGATGAGAGTGGTAGATTCCATATTAGTTTATACAAAATTGTCTTACCCTCCTGCAATATCCACCTATTTTAGCAGAAAATGCATCTATGGTGGTTTGGAAGTCCCTGATCTGTATCCCATTCTCCTCATAAGGATAAGTCAAATATGCCTGACTCTCTAGTGTTTTTTAGGCTTTCCTTCATCCCCCATTTCCCAGAGAAAATCTAGACAAATCCCTTCCATTTTCTCCACTATTCCTTTTGTAGGGGCCATTACACACCAAATATGCTGTGGTATACAGGATAACACATGTTTTATTAGAACTAACTTATCTGCTTGATTTAAAGATTTGTTGGCCCAGTTCTGAATTCTAGAATTGAGCTTCTCTAGTGTTCCTTGGAAGTAGGCATTTAGTTTCCTCCCTTTAAAAATTGGAACTCCTAAATAGGTACAAGGAAAATGTCCCTCAACCATTTGTGTGCTTTGTTGAATCCCGATCTTAGTAGCTGAGCTGGTCTTATTACCAGTGTAAAAGACACTTTTCGAGTAGTTAACTACTTGTCTAGTGGCTTTTTGATACTTTGATAAGAAAAGAACACGGTTTTTCATTGGTTTCTTAGTGACATTTAGGAAAATCACCGTATCATCAACATATGATAAGTGAGTTACATGTACTGAGTTAGGGATACAAAATCTATCCATTAGGTTCTCATTAAACATGTGTTTTAATCCCCTATTTAGTACTTCAGTGATTAGATTGAACAGTATAGGGGACAGAGGGTCCCATTGCTTCAGTCTTCTAGTTGCCTTAAAGAAACCATTTGGTTTTCCAATTATTAGTACTGAAAACCTTGCAACTGCAATGTCACTTGAGATAAGATTCACAAAGTGGCCATGAAATCCAAATTGACTAAATTGTTTTTTGGTCTCAACATAACATCTTTTACCATCTTTTGGTCTCTGAGAGTAAAATCACGTTTTATTAATACCCCACAAATTCAAAGTGAAAATTTCGGTCACCGAAACCAGATTCTGGGTGAGTTTCAAGTAAACCGACATTATTTTCGATATGATTAGGGGTATTTTTATAATTTCACTTATTAAAAAAACATTTCTTTTCCATATATTTTTTTTATTGACGCTCTTGATCGGCATCCACCGCGTGATTCTTCTTCCTCTTCCGCTCCTGATCCACCGCGTGATTCCGAAACCGAAAATTCTTCTTCTTCCTCTGCTTCTGATCGGCATCCACCACGCTCAACGAGATCAATGAGAGGTGGAGCTTTTGCGGTGGAGGACGTCGTAGCAACGACGGTGCATCCAGAGCTAGTCTGTGGCGGAGCGAGGCGACGATGACTGCGCCAGGGTTTGCGAGGCTCCCACGACGGCGATGCGAGGCGAGACGACTACACTACTTTGCTTTTCCGTCAGGCGCATCAGATCCACTCGCTTCTATGAAGAAGACGATATGCACTTGTAAACATGCGCCAGTAGCGGCGACGGATGACGACAACAACGGAAAGTAGCGGAGGAGACGATGCTAAATGATCTAACGACGGTGCGGTGACAGGTCCTCTTCGAATCGAACGACCCCTTCGCCGTCGCCTTCTTGGCCCCAAACCCTTCGAATTAGATGGCTCAATCTGGGCATGAAACCCCCCTCCTCCTCGCCTCTACCCATCCCAGCCCACCCGCCACTCGTGAGCAGGTAAACCAAAAAACCAATGAGCAGAATCGACGATCGGGAATCATATGGTCAGGGGAATTTTTATTTTTGATTTTTAACAAGTGAAATTACAAAAATACCCCTAACCATATCGGAAATAATGTCAATTTACCTGCAAACCACCCGGAATATGGTTTTGGGGACCGAAAATTTCACTTTGAATTTGTGGGGTACTAAAAAAAGTGGTTTTGCTCTCAGGGATCAAAAGATGGTAATATATGCTACGTTGGGGACCAAAAAAACAATTTAGTCATCCAAATTTGAGGAGTAGAGGATACTCTATCAAAGGCCTTAAGACATGTCTATCTTTGCAATTAGGTTAAGTGATTGATTTCTCTTATCTAGCATCCTAACCATCTCTTGCAAGACCATTATATTATCAGATATTGTTCCTATGATATACACTTTGATATCACAAATGAAATTCTATCAACAAGTATTTTAGAGAAAATCTTGTTGATGAAATTTGAAAGTGAGATGGGCCTGTAATCAGTGAGGGAGTTAGGGATGTGTGTTTTAGAAATGAGGCAAATGAGGGAACTGGATATGGCTGGTCTTATAGGCACTGCACACATAAATTCTTGAACACATGTTAACAGATTAGCCTTCATGATTTCCTATGCATAGGTGTAAAAAACACCTGAATAACCATCTGGCCCTGCTATACTGTGTGGATTTAAACCAAAAACAACAACTTTTAATTCTTCCATGCCTATTATTCTAATGATATTAATGTTATCCCTATCATCAATCATTTTTGGAATCAACTGTAAACTCCCAGCCATAGTTTGGCCAATAATATCTCTATTATCATCTGTCAGGAGTTTTTTTTGTAAAATTCTGCTGAATATAATCCTACATCATTCAGACCTGTTAGCCAAATATTAGATTCAGTTTCAATCTTGTTAATCCTTAGTCTGGAATGTTTGTCTTTAACTGAGTTGTGGAAAAACTTAGTATTCAGATCTGCACCTTTAAGCCATTGAGCCCTGGATTTCTGTTTCCAGAATTCATTTTCTTCTTTCAGTTTTAGTGTGAGATTTTTCCTTGCCTCATTTAAAAGAGTTAGATAATGGTTATCTAGTGTCTGATCATATCTGATTTCCATGGACTGAACCCTCCTCTCAGCTTCTAATAAGCTAGAGAAAATTTTCCCAAATGCTGAAGCATTCCATGCTTTTAGGGTCAGTTTGAGTCTTTTAAGCCTACTAGTAAGTCTGTTCATTCCCTGTTCATGACAATCAAATTCCCAACTTTCCCTAATTACTTCTTTAACTCCAGTATCTCAGTCCACATTTTCTGAAATTTAAAAGACTTGGGATATGTTGTTTCCTGTATCTGAGCATCTAGAATGAGTGGATAATGATATGAGGGGGATCTATTTAAAACTTGAACCACTGAGTTAGGATATAGGTTAATCCATGTTAGGTTGGCTGTAATCTTGTCAAGTCTTTTACTCACAATCTGATTATATTTTCTGCCATTAGTCCAAGAGTATTGGTTACCTACTGCAGGCATATCCAATATTGCATTAGAATTTAGAAATGTGTCAAAATCTAAGACATTGTTTGAATCAGGAGTTGAGGAACCCTTGTATTCAGAGACAGTTCTGATCACATTGAAATCCCCCATATAGACTTTGGGGATTGAATTATCCTGGTTAGCTTGTTCTATTGCAGAAAATATTTCTGCTCCCAGTTGTCTAGAATGTTTACCATAGATGGTCATTATCTGGAATGTACTAAAATCTAAGTGGCTTGCTGTGAGGTGGATGAAATCTCTATGATCAGTTATCATTTGTGGATTAAAATCATTTCTGGAGAAAATCCATATCCTGGAGGTCTGAGAAGAGAAGGCTGATTGGAAACCCAGTCTTCTTCTGTAATGATCGATTTTGCCCTACTTTGCTTAGTAACTAAACCAACAACAATAGAGAGTTTATACATGTAGATTAGCTTTTGTAAATTGCCCCTTTGTTGAGAGTCGCCTCCATTGATCCTTAGGTCGTGCAACCTTCTTGATTCCACACTCAGCGGTTTTATGGCCAATCTTGAAGCACTTGCAGCAATAAGATGGATGATCCTCGTACCTTGTATCATACCATTTGCCTTCTTTAACTGAACCCAACCCAATTCTATCTAGACATTCCCCCTTGAGATCCATCTCTACATATAGTCGAATCGTCGACGGTTTTGTGTGGTTAATTGTTGGCTGGTCAGCGAAGATTTGCTCCCCTAATCTGCTTGCTATATGTGGAATGGAGTCTCGGTGGAGGTAGTACGCCGAAGGGAGATCAACAGTTAGCCAAATTAGAACCAACGGTGGTTCTTCCTTTACATCAAAATTTCTAGTCCATTTAAGGACTTTCATGATTGAACCACCGAGGTTCCCGTTCCTCTTTATCCATCAACGTTGGATGTCTTCGTCGTGGTCGAAGAGGATGAAGATGTGTCGGCGGTCTAGGGCGGTGATTATGGCTTCTCCCTTAAAACCAATCTTCTTGAAGTGGTGGCGTATGAATTCGAGTGTGGGACGGCCTATTGGGAATTTTCCGATCAAGTTCCTCTTGAAGGGTTCAGATAGATGCTCGATTTCTGCATCTTCAAAGAGGACAGCGATTTCTCCTTCATATTGAGTAATTGGGTTAAGTTTCATTGGATTGGTTTGGATCTGAGGACGAGTTTGTGTTAGGGCGTATTTGTAGTTCATTGGATTGGTTTGGATCTCAAATTCATAAGCTTCCGCCGATTTCCCAAGATGGAATTTCTCTTCGCTGAGGATGTTCAAAAGTAGATACGACAATACATAGTACGTAAACTCAAAGTAGACATGTTTCATCTAATTCCTCACAGAAAAAAACTTTGTAAATTTAGTTGACATTCCAAGATATTATTCTACCAACCAAGCAGCAGAAGCTTCAAAAGAGCCATTCTAATGTAAAGACCATTCTTTGCTTGTCTGAAATAAGCAGCTCTGGGATCATCGTCCACCTCCACCGTTATCTATGTGGTAATACATAGAGAGAGGTTAAAATAAAAAAAACAAATGACTTCATCCAGGCTAAAAGTAAAAACTAGCTTATTATTACCTCGTCAAGCCTAGGAAGAGGATGCATCACGACTGCGTGTTTCTGCATCACACCTAAAACATCCTTATTAACAATGTACTTCCCCCTAGCTTTTTCATAAACCTCAGTTTGGTCTCCAAATCTTTCTCGTTGGATGCGAGTCTGGTATAAAACATCACATTTAGAAGCAACCTCCATCAGGTCGCTACTTTCTTCCCAATCAACGCCTTTTGATGTTAGATAATCCTTTATGTCATCCTGAAAACAGAAAAACTTCAAACGTTACAACATTCCAAGGAACCCCCTATCGATGTCATACAATCCTTTCTGTCTTTCCGAAAACAGATTTTTACACAGTATCGCCTCCCATCATAAATGTCCAAATCAATGCATATATCCTTGGTATAATTACGAGAAGATAAATAATACATGCTTCTCTAACACTATGTCAGTAACAAAAAAATTAAGAACCTACCACGTTTGCATTGCAACATTTGGAGCAGATGCTTTATCAACTCATACCTTCATTTTTACAACATCCGGCGATACAAAGTAAATCTTCACGTCATTATACATAGCGAGTAGATGAGCAAGAGACCGTACTGTTCTACCATTAGCAAGATCTCCAACTAGTCCAACTTTAATCCCATCCAGTTTTCCAATTTCTTGTTCAATGGTGTATACATCCAAAAGAGCCTGTATTCAAGAAACGGGTGGTGAATATTAGCCATGGCAGCATTTTAACAAGGAATAAAAAGATAATTCTTGAAGACATTGAGTATCTAGACCTGTCTCGCATACATTCTTTAAAAAACTCTCATTCTTTTGTATAAGAAAAACCATCGTAGTCTCTCTTAATTTCATTTATAAAGACTGAAGATCCATAACTCCTCCCATCGTACAGGTGTTTTTTTTGGAAAAAAAGGCAAATGATTACTTTACATTTAGCTAAACAGGCGTTAGTCAAGATTTACCTGGTCTCCTAACAGATCCATGTCCATTATACACAAATTCAGTCAGAAATTATCAATACCGTTAACTAAGCTTTGCTATTGGTCAGAATTCAGGTTTTTGAGTTAAAAACAGCACATATATAAATCACGGACTTCAAACATACTTATGAAGCATGTCCATTAGTTTATCAGAATCTAACAGTACCTGAGTTGGATGCTGCCCAGGGCCATCTCCAGCATTAATAACAGGGATATTGGCTGTAGCTGCCGCCCGTTTAGCTGCACCACTCTCAAAATGTCTCATGACAATTATATCCGAGTAGCCTTCAACTGTTCTTATGGAATCTGCAATAAGCTGCAAGTTAACGATTGAAACAACATGGCAAACCATGGCCAGAGCAATTACAATGACTACCTTCAACTGTTTCTCCTTTAGCAGCTGAAGAAAACTCACGAGCATTTTCCGTTGTGAGGACTTCCCCACCCAAACGCTTCATGGCAGACTCGAACGAGAGCCTGGTTCTAGTCGAGGGTTCATAGAAAATGGTAGCCATCAAATAGCCCTTCAAAAGCTGACTCCCAGCTGAATTCTTTTCAATCTTCTCCATTTCGCGCGCCACGTCAAAGATTTCACCCAGCAATTCTCTATCAAACTGCTGAGCCTCAATAACATCATCAAGCTGAAACTTCTTTCCCGCCACAGCAGAAGGCCCGTTCGCAGAAACCTCCAATGCCCTGCACTTCACTCCATCTCCTAAAACTATCCTTCTATTTGTTCGCCAATCTGGTGCGATGGAGCAGCTGAAAACACGATTGTTATGAACGCTACGTCTAGCGTTGGGGGTGAAAACACATCCATGCCACTTGTAAGTAGAGAATGCAGCCATTATTATACCTATAAAAAAAAGTGCGAATTGATGCTTAACAACGACACTTGAACAACTCTAACCATTCCCTTATGCCATAACACTTAAATTGAAACCTTTGCTTTTGGCGCTAAAATTTATGAAGTGTAAATATATATGAAGGAAATTGAATACATTTAAATTAAATTGCACGGAATTTTTTTTTATGTTCTCAAGACACATTTTTTACTGTTCATATCTCTAACGACTAATAATAGAACGCAAGGAAAATTCATGTTTAGAACTCTTTGTGATACAGATGGAGTAAAAATAAGGTGGAACTGAGCGAAAACATACGATTAATTCAACGAAAGAAGTTGCAGCGGGAAACCTGGAGACGGCGGACGGAGGAGCGGGAAAGAAGAGGGAAACCTTTGTTTCCAGTTGAATTGGGGTTTGATTATTATTCCCATTATTCACATTGGGCTTTTTGTTTTTTCACTTTTTCTCATCTTGGCCCAATTTATTTCAGTTATCTAAAAAAATCGGAACTTTCAGCAATTTCTTGATCCCGGAAGGCGATAATGGAGGCGCCGTCGTCGTCGCAGCTGGTGATAACGCCGGAAGACGTTCTGGAGACGTTGATGAATGACGGCACGATCGACGCCATCCGCTTGAAAATCATCTCCCAGCTCAAAGCCAACGTTAGCTACTTGCTTTGATTGTTTGCTTGAAATTTCATATTTTCTTTTGGTGATTTTGGATTGTGAATTTGTTGAGATATTGTGCAGGAAGAGTTGAAGAAAACCACGGTCAAAATGGTGGAGCAGAGTAAGGTTTTGAACACGCCTGGCGCCGAGAAGCAGACCAAAAGGGAGCTCTTCGATTCTCTTCGCCAAGAGCTCGAGTAAGTTCTTCCATCCCTCTTTGTCGAATTCACTCGAGATTTGGAGAACTGGTAAGCTTTGTTGCAGATATTAATGTTGTTTGTCTGCAATAACTGTGATTTAAGCTACAGATACTGGACATAGAGGAGTGTAATCTTGGATTAGAAAGAGTGAGGGTGAGAATAAACATATGAGCAGTTGTATTTATGTGTTTATGCTGGAGGGGTTATGAACTTCTTGACAACGTTTGTAGATAGTCTTTTTGCTTTTGTTTATTTATCTTTTCCTGATATTGAAGCAGTATCATTGATCGTGTTTATGTGAGTAACTACTTGTATTTATGTGACTGTATTACACAACGTTATCCAGCACGATCAGGCTTTCTAGGAGAGATTGGCAACCTCTATTTGACTCCCAGTTTTATCTCTTTCAGTATGGTTTACGTCAATGTTTTGGGCTAATGGAGCATAATCATCATAAGTAGGATCTATTGATATTCTTGGTGTTATTAATAATGCCCTTTTTACTTCTCTCTTCTTCGTTTTCTGTCATGAAGATTGAAGGCTTCATATTATCTGTAGCATCGTAGATTCTGTACTATCTGTGGTATTGACAAGCACAGTGCCATAGAGGCTAAATGTTATAAATGGTTTGCTATTTTCTTGCTCCTTGAATTTGCAAACCAGCTGTGAGTTTTACAACTCGGCTAAGTCTGTGCCGGCATTATTTTCCTATTCCCTGTGTAAATTCTTTCATAATTTACAGGCTGTAAATTCTTGCCATATTGTTTTTGGATACGTAAGTGATAATCACGCACATGATATTTTTTTGACGAAATAGAACAAATAAAAATATCGTACTCTCAACTCTGTTTGCATTTGTAGTTTATGTGTTGTTGATTTACTTATTTCTTATACGGCTTCAAAGGTTGCTGATCGTTTATCTCCACCATCTACATGTCGGAGGGTGGTGGTCGCTTGAGTCATACTTGTGTCTAATTAGGAAATGCAAAGTTGAACTGCATCCTCATGAACCACAGTTTGCAAAGTAGATATTTTGGAGTTTGTCCCGCACTCTTTTCTACAGAAGTTTTTGTAATGCAAATCCACCGTTCTTTCTCTGAAATTCTGAATTAATTTCGTCTTTCTCCTCATTGGATCAATAAAAAGGTCAGTGGATCAAAAACAACTCCAGAGGGTAGGACTAAGCAGTATCTTCTTAGTGATGAGTTCTTTGCATCTTGATCACCAGTTCTTTTCTGCAATCTTTATCTTCAAGTTATACGTTTTAACTGAAAGAGGACTAAAATTTTTCCTCTAACTTACTTAATTTGATACCAATATTCTCCATTCATTATTATTAAAGTTCTGGTTCTGTTTTTTTGGGCAGAACTTCAGTGCTTGAGAAAGCCTCCAAATCTGTTTGGGAGATGATTCTGGATAACAATGGAATGGGGAAGGAAATTACCGACACAGTAGAAAAAGTCTTCTGTCGATTAAGTGGCAGAGAAGCCCCATTATTTCCTGA
>JAULKM010000008.1:16111812-16128834 GCA_032355605.1 Rubia tinctorum
GGAACCAAATATCTTGTATGTTGAGTACGAAGAGCATCCATCTCTGAGTCCATAGCAGCAACCCATTCAGGATCCTTAATTGTCGAGCGATGACTACGAGGCTCGGTCTTAGTAAATAAAGCACTCAGTAAACCAGAAACATCATACTCTGAAATATCCTTGTACCAGAGTGAACCAGTGCGTGATTGAATAGTCATCGGATGATGAGAAAAGGTACCAGGCGCAAGAGATGGCATAGATCCCGAGGCGGGCACAGAACCCAAGGAAGATGATGGCAGCCGAGCTGAAGAGGCGATCGGCTATGGTGGCATTGGAGAAGCTGGGAATGTCGGGATGACTGGCTGAACCGCTGGAGTAATGGCTGGTGGTACGTGATGAACACGAGCTGCTGGGGTGGCCGGCGGATGGACAATCGGTGGTTGCGCGTGTGGCTGGACTGGAGGGGCGTGCGGCTGGACTGGATGGGCGTGCGGCTGGTCACCATGTGACAAACAAACACAATTTTCAGATAAATCATGAGCTCCCGGTACTTGTTGAAAATCATAATTATCAAAAATTATTGGCGAGTCGATTGAAGAAGTTGGCTCAAACACCTCCGACGGAACTGACGAAGGTTCCAACAATGCAGAAACATCTAGTGATGCTAAATCAGTGACAGTATCTGAACGAGTAACTGGAGAAAATTTGGTAATTTTTTTGGAAAAGTCAGAGAATATTTAGAGAGTCCTGACTGATACCATGATAGAATGTAAAACTCACACATAATTATGCCCGTGTGTATTCATATATATAGTGAGTACAAAAGGTGTACAAGTCATAAACATATATGGAAACAGGATATACACAAAACCAATCATGTAGGTATTCCTTTTTTAACGTTATTCTAAATCAATTGTATCTAAATTAGCGAGAAATCCCATATTAATAGGTTAAAAAATGCTAATCATCGATATATAAGATAATGAACATTAATAAGCTAGAGGCGAATGCTATTGACCAGTACCAGTGAATCAACTCTATTCTGTTTGATACTATTGGGTTTTAAATAGAAGGCATGACCAATGGAAACTACGTAAAAAACTAAGAGATTAAAATTTTACTTGCTTGAATTGATGTCATCGATACTTCCTCGGACCTCGATTCATCCCAAGTCTATTTTAACTCTATGTTGTTGATGCTATATTCTGGCCCTTGCATGGCATGTATATTCATAGACGGTTGATACTTAACTCCTACCGGCGTGAATTCGGCCAAGTTGAGTGGTAATTTACATTCTCTTAAATAAAGAGTTCAGATTCAAAACTTACTCCTATCCAGAATTATAAATATTAGACCAATTTCATGATAGGGATTATACCCAACGTTATGGGATGGGGATTGATGTGTTGGGATCACCGCCTAACTCTAATACCACTTGTTGGGAAAATTAATCCCCTTGCGCAAAATCAAGATAATAAAAAGAAAGAAGGAAAAAACACATATTTAATGTGGTTCACCTAACCTATTGAAATATCCACGATCAAAAACAAATTAATTTTATTGTCCAAATGGGCCTGACAGATTGCAGATGTCAGGAATTACGTCACACGGGACCACCCGATCCAGATTACAGATACATAAGGGGTAGTTTGAAGACCAGACCAGATGTCTACCAAACCCACACTTAACAACTTTATCTCTCCCTCTATTTATGAAGTTTAAGTGTAGCTATAAGGTCTTGATATTCATGTATCTAATTCTTGAGATTCCTGATTAATGAACCATACCTTGAACTGTCCATTCATGAATGAAAACTCTTCATCTCTTATTAATTAATCTTTTTGGAATTTGAAGAGACTCGACAATTCCCTTCCGGATTCAAAATCCAAAACCGAATAAGAGCCAGATGTAGAAGAGCGACTATTGCAGTGCACAACAATTGTGTCAAGCATACCAGATATGTGGTGGTTGTACCAGGCGTCCTAGACGCACGGTAATACTGCTAGATGTCCAAATGCCCAACGATTGTGCTAGATGTACCAGATGCCAAATGGTTGTGCCAGATTTACCAGATGCATGGTGATGGTGCCAGATGTACCACATGCACGGTGATGGTGTCAGATGTACCAGACGCACGGTACCCGATGTACCAGATGCATGATGGTATTACCATATGTAAATAGATGCATGGGAGAAGTAATGGAAAAATGTACACAAAGGTACCCAGATACCACAAATAAGAATAAATCCAACCAGTAAATGATTTATCAAACAGAGAAAATGATTTATCAAAAAGAGAAGATGGGTTTCCACAAGTCCAACCAACTAACGCCTTATGAAGCAGATGACAGAACAGACAACCAAATTTCAACGAGTTCAACCAGGAAAAAACTTGTCCAACACAAAAGCTCCTAAATCCCAATAGAGGCAACAAAACATACCTTTTCTCAAGACTCGTCAATGGATCATCCAAACTTAGATTTATTTTTTTCCTTTTTCTTTTTTCTTTATCTTGAAACGGAAGATGATAAAAAAATGATGCGATTTTCCAAACTGGAGGTGGTCGATGAAGGTGAGATAGTGATGGATCCGATTTTGGTGGCGGCGGTTCGTTGGTGGTGCAGCATTTGGGTGTTCTAGTGAGAGCGTCCCTAACTATTCAAATGGATGGAGTTTCAGAATTTGAGTGTTCTCATGAGGGCATCCCTAACTATTCAAATGAATGAAGTTCAGCGTTTATGTGTTATTGGGAGGGCATTCCTAACTATTCAAATGGATGTAATTTCATAGTTAACTCTTAGAGTATGATGTTTATATGTAATTTGGTTGATTGTACGTAATCTTTTAATAAAAAAATAAACTCCTACCACCTCGTGTTCACCAATAATAAATTATATTACTCACATTCAAATTCTATAAATTAAATCCATACCGACTCTCAACTTTCATGAACCATTTTTTATTTTTCCATCAAATCCCCAACCAAATCAATTCGTTCATATCACCAATGAATATGGGTGCCACCAGCTTAACGGTTTTCATGGTTTTGGCAGCACTAATATGCTGCTGTCACTGCAGCACCACTGATATTCTAGAGGTTGAGAAGTATTATCCTACATTTTCATTGGTTAGGAATAATGGAGGAAAGTTGTTTGGTAATACTAACGTTAGGACACTATTGATCCACGATCCGACTCGTCCCCAGTGTGGATTCTGCCCGGGCTGTGATTGTGTGCCGCTACCTAACTGCAAGAAGTGTTGTGAATTTAGAGGTTGTTTGACTTAATTAAGCACCAGCTTGTCATTGTTTGTTGTACTTTTAGTATTGAATTCTGTATGTTTGTGTTTGAACGAATGTCGTTCTACAAAGTAGTTTACTTTGTAATGAACCAGTATTAAGAAAATAAACTCTTCTACGAGATGGACATAAATAATTTGCTTGCACTATGAATTAAACTTATTATGTTAGGGTACTGAGTTTTGTTTCAAAGTAATAACTATTGTAGAATAGTGGAATTATGATAAATTCTCTCTAATTACAATGATACTTCTCAAATTTTGATTAACCCCTCACCCCCCACATACATTACTTCCCCACATAGGTCATGTCCAGTTGAGTTTATTTGGTGCTACATTTAGTTTATTGGTGTTGAATTAAATTTATTAGTGTTGAATTAAATTTATTGTTGGTTTATTTTTGGAATTTTTACACTTATTATCCTAAATTTAGGTTGAAAGTGTCAATATAAACTTGCAAAATAAGAAATTGTCAAAATAACCCTAACTTTAGGTTGAATTGTGCAGTTATAACCTTTTGTTACTATTCCGGCGTTTGCTCATCAATTAAGGTATTGGTTAGACATGAAATGATGAAAATACCCTTAATCCCCCCTCCCCCTCCCCCTCCCCCTCCAATAAAGTGAATTCTCATTTTACCCATTTTCTTCTTCTTCAAAACTCACTCTTACCCGCAACCACCGCCCACCACCACCTGCCACCAGGCCCACCACAGTTCCACCGTCGTGCCACCACCTGCCACCACCCTTTCTTCTCTCCACCACCTCCCGTCACCACCCCAGCCATGCCGCTCGAAACCCTACCTCCGTTCACCCAACTACCCCTCCCAACCCCACCGCTCGAAACCCTCCACCACCGAGACCCACCATGCCAGCCACCCCACCCACCTAGCTCCGCCGCTCGATACCATACCTCCGCTCGCCACTACCTCATCTTCTCACATCACCTCACCTCCCCGCACTACCTCCCTACTACTCCCCACGCAACCGAGAGAAACCCAGCAAACCTACAAAATCCGTTGAAACCCTCCCCGCCCCTCTATTTCTTTTCTCTATTTCTGACACATCCAACCCAGTAAACTTACAAGTTTTCATTCTAAGGTACCTTTCCCCTATATTTTTTCTCTCTATTTCGGACACATCCAATCCAGTGCACCTACAAAATTTGAAAGATTTGGCTGGACCTCAGGAGAAAAGAATCGTCGGTGGTACTGTTTAGCATATCTTCTTTGCGGAGGGAAGAATCGCATGGAGGTCGTGGTTGAGATGAAGAAATGTTTTTCTCTTTTTTCTCCTTTTCCTTTTTTCAATTCAGGGTAAAATCGTCATTTCCTTAAATTCGGGCTAAATCTTCCATGGACAATTCAAGTAAACGGTGTCCGCGGATAGATTGTACATCATAAATTTAGGGTTATTAGGGCACTTTCTCATTTTGCAGGGTTATATTGGATCTTTCAACCTAAAATTAGGGTTTTTTAGCACTTGGCTATTTATTTTTACAAAAAATTAAAAGAATGAGTCTCAAAATGATGTTGTACTCGTAACATATTTTACTTTTAGATTTATTACTCAATCAGTGACTGTCGAGAGCCCAAATAAAATTCATGTATTCATTTTTATTTTCTTTTAGTGTTGAGTTTAGTACTAAAATGTTTTGAAATTAAACTCAAATGAATCATATAAAGTTTTCTGTTCTTTTCAACGTCATAGGACCGTGTCAGTGGTCCCATCTGTGGTTTTCCAACCTGCAAGTGGTCGATGATGGTGAGATCGTGTTGGTTCCGGTTTCGGTGTCAGTGGTTCGTTGGTGGTGCAGCGTTTGCCTGTTCTCAAGAGGACGTCCCTAGTTATTCAAATGGATGGAGTTTAAAACTTCACTGAGTTTCAATAGATTCATTGGTGGTGTCTCCTAATTAAATTCTAGATTATAATATTAATATGTAATTTGGTTGATTATATGTAATTTAAAATTTTAAAAAAACTATCCACGGTGAGGGTAATTTTCAATGATCGATAACTCTCCACAATAATAGATACTCCCTCCGTCCCACTTTAAATTATTTATTTACTTTTTTACGGTGTTCAATGAACATGTTTGACCATAAATATCTCTAGTTACTTATAATAATGTCGCATAAAAAATTAATATTTAGAATATAGATGTTAAAACAAATATAACAATATCTTGCATGATATATTTATTAATTATATAGTAATAATTTATATTTAGGGTCAAAGTTTATAAAGTTTGACTCTCAAAAACCGGATGAGCAATTTAGAGACGGAGCGAGCGAGTAGTTAGTTAACTACTCAAACCTGTGAAACACCACCAACTAAAATTGGCCAAAGATGGCCTAAATCCTATCCTGCAGCATTCAGGGTCTAAGTTCATCGCTGAACGACATGAAGAGGATTGGTGCATAATACGAATGTTTAGCAAATTCCGAATAATATACGCCAAATGCAGAAGAAAACCAGTTATTATCAAAAAAAAAAGATGAACAACTCTATGCTTCTACTTCATGAAGGGAAACATTAGGAGAAATCAGAGATTCATAGACACATGGATCAAAACGATCGAGCTTCTTTATGATACTACAGAACTTTTCAGCACCATTGGCATCATTTCGCTCCTCGAAATACTGCAGAAACAACTGTACAGTTTCATCGTTGGGGAACCATTTATCACGCTCAAGGTTTACCTTAGCAGCACCCGCCTTGAGATAGTCCAAAGCAGGATCTATCTGAGAGTTCTTTATATGATAGTGAGCTAGCATATTAAACGTTCTTAAACTTGGTTCGCCGCCTTTTTCCACAATACTTTTGAAGAGAGCATTGGCTTCCTCGATCATGTCCCTCTGCAGGTAAGATTCCAAGATCACATTGGTTACTCTGACATCGTACATGGAGTACCCGGATTCCCACTTTCTGTAACACTTCTCTAGGCCTTCCACATCTCCCAATTTGGAAAGAGCCAGCAGCATCATGAGGTAGCTCGTGTTACTTGGAGCCGGGTATGCTGACTTGAGAGCCTCCCACGAGCGATTAACTCCAGACAAATCAGACAATTCTCTGTACAATGTAATTAAGGTGTGGAAATATTCTCGATCATGCATATTCTCCATTTCCTTTTCCATATTCTGTATAAAACCTGTGGCTTTATCATGAGATCCAGCATTGATGTGAACGGTTGCCAGGTTTCCGTAAGTGAACCAATCACATTTAACATCACTTGCTTTCATATCTTCAAGAACTTTTTCCACTGCATCAAAATCCTTTTGAGCAGCATAGCTGTTAATCAGCAGATTATATGTGAATATATCTGGCTTAAAGCCTTTCTGCTTCATTTCTTCCACGAGCAAAGGAACTTGTTCAGGCTGGTTAGAATTCATGTACAGAGCAATCACATTGTTATAGTTCAAAGTGGATGTACAATTCAGCTCCTTCATCTCAGTAAAAAGCTCCACGGCTTTGTCTAACAATTTGTCCTTGCAATAGCAGTTAAGAAGCGCCCCATAAGTCTTTGTTGTTTTTGCAGATTCCTCGAGACTGTTAAAGAACATTTCTGCTGAATCGATGCCTCTAGTCTTGGCAAGCAGGTCGATCCGAATGGCTCGGTCAGCATTATTAAGACCTGTTTTGCTGGTTTCCAGCCAATCAGACAGCTGCATTTTTAGTTAAAAGCAGAAATTTTAGGGGCTTGATAAACACAATTATTAAAATTATGCTCACTAGTTGACATCTTGGGTACCAGCAAAGGCCCCTTTTCTCATGGCACAACAAAAGAAATATCTAAAAATGAAAAGGAAATTCAACCCCTTACTCAGGCTTACTGCATAATATGTAATCGAACCATTTCGCATACAAAAGCAACTATATTCACAAATAAAATAGAAAATCTAGTGAAATGAATAGATACAAAGGTATGGATGACAGCAGGAAATGAAATCATATTAATAATTGCAGGATGACAATTTCCATAACACAGATTTTCCTGTTTTGCATAGCAACAAACTACCCGAGATTATTTAGGCACAAAACAAGATAAAACATACTAGCTGCTCCTAAGGCTTCAAAATCAAAATTAAACTCTGATAAAATGATTTCAAGGACGGTTCTTCATACGGTATCCAATGCTAACCAGGACACACAATCCGCAAGTTTGCTTGATTTGAGAGAAAGAAGCTTAACAGAGATGCACAAGCTTAATCCAATCAACAACCAAAATTTATGAATTAAATATCAGCTGTGAGGTCTTGGTTTTAAATTGGTTCTCTGGTAAGCATGATCATATTGTTCTCTACTAAGCATCGATACTCATGAGTAATATAGCTATTTATTAAAAAAATACTGTCTTCACCATCAAACAAACTGCCAACGAATGAATCCCGTGTCAGTAACAAAGAACATTATTACCTTTTACAGTAAGAAATAATTGACAGCTAAAAATGTGTGAAGGAATCCATCAGCAAATATATCGAGTCAGATCCAAAATTCTCACCAACTGAGCAAACCAAAATTCAAATGATCAAACTTCGATAAGACATACAGAAAACTCTTCTGGTTCATTTTATCTCTCTCACTCTCACTCACACGCTGTAATCAACAATTTACCATTTCACAATCCATAAAGACAGAATTTTACAATCAAATTCACACAATTACAGCATTACTAGAAAAACCACGGTAAATACCATCAACATAACAAATACATTGAGCAATAAATATACAATAAAAGCTAAGCTAGAAATTTACCTGGATGGCTACATTATAGCTCTTGCGGCTGCGAAAGAAGTTGATTTGGTTGATGATATCGAACCTTCTCAAGGGTTTTTCCGAAGCCCATTCATCAATTATCACTTTTAGGTTGTTGTCGGAGTTTGGTTTGATGTTCAGCCCCAGAAGTTTCTTGAAAAGAGGTTCACGTTTCTGACCTCCGCCGACAGGGGCCACTGTTTCTGACACCGTAGATAACCGCCGGAGTGTCGCCGTTGATCGTCGGATGAATATGCGGCTCGCCATTTTCTGGAGTTCCTACTTTCTCTACTCACTGATCAAGTAGGGTTTAAAGTAGGGCTTTATCGTTCTTAGTATTTCCACTACTCCGACGTCGTATCAAAACTTCAATACAGTAAATTTCATTTATTTACTTCAATAATTTATAACTACAACAAAATATTGGATAAAATGATTTCATACCCCCCAATTCTTTGTTTACTGTACATTTACCACCAAGTTTTTTGAAAGTGAATATATATCCCTTGACCTTCTTTGACTAAAAAATGTGTGCCCCTATAGTAAGAGACCGGCGTTGACGGGGATGATTCCGACATTAACCTATAATAAAAGACAAAAATATCCCTAGCCGCCACAACCACTAACCCTGGCTGCCACCCCTCAACCACTCTTAACCCCACACTCCGCCAAACGTGCCACCATGCTGGTCGGAATCAACACCCTCCTCCAGGATTACTCTGGCATTCGATTCGAGATCCTGGAAGCCATCACCTTCATCAGCGCCAATATCACTCGGTCGATGTGTCTGCATGGAACCATCACCACCTCCAGTGACCTCGTCCCCTCTCTTTACATTGCCGGAATGATCACCGTCTGCCCAAACTCCAAGGTCGTGGGACCCAACGACGAGACCTTAAATACTGAGGAAGCAATCTTCTTCACCAACCTCAACGTTGGATTCGTCGAGTTCCAATCCAAGGAATGCCTCACGCTCTTCAACGGCACCGCCATCGGCTCCGGTGTAGCCTCCACGGTACTCTTCGATGCCAATGCCATCGTCGTGATGTCCGAAGTCCTCTCCACCATCTTCACCTATGAGATGAACCGAAAGCCGGAGTTCACTGATCATCTCACCCACAAGCTGAAGCACTACCGTGGTCAGATCGAGGCGGTAACGATCATTGAGCACATCCTAGCCGACAACGGCTTCGATATGGCGGCGGAGAAAGTTCACGAGACGGAAGGATTGGTAAGTAGGTTCACGAGACGCTGGGCACATCTTAAGCAGGATTGCTACGAGTTTCAGACATCTCCCCAATGGATGAGCCCCCATATCAGATAGAGAAAAAATGCCTTCAGACAAATTTCTTATTTTCATTTTTTAAAAAGAGGGACAAAACGATCATTTCAAATAAATCTGACAATGACAAAAGTTGACCAAATTTTCAGGTAACACTAGGTGTATATGTGCACTTTCAAAAAATTGGGGGGTATATGTGCATGATAAGGTATGGTCTCGATAGGCCCAACCATGCGAATTTAGCCCAACAGAGAAGGGCTTGAGGCAAGGCTGAAGGGTTAACAGGCAAAAGACGATGGAACAGCACATATCCCATTAGTTCCCAAAAAGCGTATAACAAGAGCGACAAGTGTGCGTATGAGGTAATATATTAGAACTTAAACATTATTCACACAATACGCTATATATGGCAAACATGGCTGACCGGAGCGCCGGATCAAACACGACCCTGCGCTTGCCTATCTGACCTTAGTCTCTCTGTCTTGTAGGCTTGGAAACAACTGGACCAAAGGCTGTTCAAAAAATTGGAAAACCGATAACGGTCAAAATTGAAACGGTATTTAATTCAGTTTACCGATTAATTGGTTAGTCAGTTAATATTGGTTACGGTTATTCGATTATTCCGGTTAATTGATTTCTTTATCGGTTTGATTATTTGTAATCGGTCTAACCGGATAACCGATAAGAGATTTTATAGTACATTAATTAATCATTTAATTTTAACCCCAAAAAATAATTCATTAAACTTTGGGCCTTGATCACAAACCCAATAAGAAAACTTTAAATTACTAACCAAATCAACTTATTCTTTAAACTTTATATTATTAGCCCATATATTTTTAAATAATAACTATGCTCAAAGCAAATAATTATGCAAATAAAAGTTGATGGAGCTTATAACTGTGTTTGACACTAATAATTATCGATGAGATACAATTTTAATATTAATTCAAAAAATTATTCAACTCCTATGCAACGCAATTATCCAATTCCTAAATTTTTTACCTTTTATTCTAAGTTTCGTGGCTCTAACTACTAATCAATAATAATATGGATTTATATTTTAAATTTTAAATAAATAATATATATGGTAACCGTTAATAACCGACACATCAATAGAAATTGATACAAATCGGTAAAACCAATAATATTATAGGTTCGATTATTCGGTTCCTTATAAAATTTCATAAACCGATAAAAACGGAAATCGATTAACCGTCTTACCGACAAACTGACCGGTTGAACACCCCCACCTCGACCAGAGAGCGATGTTGAGAGGAGGATATCAAGAATCGAAATTAACATTGGCGTCGTCTGGGTGGAACGCTTCCTCTTTCTAGCATCCACGTAGCTCAAGCAACATGGAAGGACAACTACACGCAGGAGACCTTTTGAACCAGGTGGTCCTGGAGGATGTGATACACCTGGAGGAGAAGCTCACCCCAACACTAACGCCAATGGGAGAATGACATCAGCTTCACACGGCCGCGGAGCTTGTGAACAACTCGGAGATACTCCAAATAATCATGGCATCACAGAAGGAGATAATGAAAAGGTTGAAGGAAATGGATGGGGGAGAGAGAGAGGGCAAAGCAAAGCGGAGGGGGCGCGGTGTGCATCCAATCGAGCTTTTTTATGGGCAAAAAGGTGACAGCGAGGCACCCAATCGAGGAGAGAGAGGGTAGGAGAAGGCCCAGAGTACGGAAAGGAACATTAAAAGAACGACCACTCCCGGAAGAAAGGCTCAGTCTAGGGGTGTCGAGACCATAGAAGATTGTGAGTGGAAAGCAGGCTACGTGCTGATGTCGAGAGGGAAAGAGCATGCCAAGGGCAAGGCTCTGTTAAAAGAGACGGAAGAGGAGTCAAGAAGGAAGGAAAGCAAAGGATCATCGTTCACTAGGAGGATACAACTATTCACGATTGAACCGAAGCTAAAGATACCGCCAAACCTGGGTCAGTTCAACGGCGAAGAAGACCCAGAATACTACTTGCACACATTTTGCACCAACATGGCCACCCTGTGACACCACAAGCTATCTGGTGCAAGGTGTTTGCAACCACTCTAACAGCCGAAGCTAGGGTGTGATTCAAGAACTTGGAGGACGAGACTATCAACAGCTTCAGCTAGATCAAGCAAAAGTTCCTAACACACTTCATGCAGAGAAAGAAGTTCCAGAAGACAAGGTCCGAGCTTCTGGAAATTAGGCAGAAGCCGACATAGATGGTGTCAGCATACTGGGAACTATTTAACGACGAGGTGAACCAGGTGGAAGAAAAGAGCAGTCATTTCCTCATAGATGCATTCATAAATGACATGAGGCACGAACTGTTGTTGAGGGACTGCATCTTGGATCCTCCGAAAATAATCAACGAGTTGATGAGAAGAGTCGAAAAAATCAGCAGATCTGATATGGCTGACAAGGAGAGGAAAGAGACACTAGATGGTCACAGCCAGCGGAAGGTAGACAATGACCGAGATGGAAGGTCAAGAAAAGGGGAGGCGCTAAGGCGAGCACCCAGCAGCCGTCGACCAGATTCAAAAGGATGGAGGGGGTCATCCCTCTCATCAAGACACCCTAGGATCTCTTCACCCTATGCGGGGAGAAAGGTATACTGGATGTGCCACCAAAGATGAGGGTAGACCCCAACAAGAGAAGCAAGAACAGTTATCGTGATTATCATGATGACTATGGTCATGATACGAACGATTGCATCCACTTGAAGCACAACATAGAAAAATGTGTGCAGAGTGGCGAACTAGAGCAACTAGCAAAAAAAAGCAAGGGCACATAACAAGGCCATGTACCAGAACAAGAATAAGCATGGAGGCTTTCGCAATCAATAGGATGGTCGTGGTAGAGCAAGGAGCCCCGACAGGGAACTAGGGCATGATAAGAGAAAGGAGATTGTGAGAGCCAAAGTTGGGGAAGAACGGGGTAAAAGGCAGAGAGAGAACACCCCCCCCCAATGGAAAACAACAGAGCAACAACAATGATATATATATATGCCAATATCGGAGGGAATGTCGGGGGAAGGATCGAATCTTAGCGGAAGGCATGCTGCAGGCAAACACCGCAACCAACGTTGGTAGACAGGAAGCTGGGCACAAACAAGGCAATAACATTTGATTCCGATGACCTGATACTAGGCAGGTCGGCTGGTGGTGATGCAGTGGTGATAATGGTCGTGGTGATGGATAAGAGGATCCATCGAGCTAACGTAGATGGTGGAAGCTTTGCAAAATTCATGTATTGGCACTGCTTCTCAAAGCTGGATGAGAATACAGAGAGGAAGTTAGATGCAACGGACACCCCACTGGTGGACTTCACAGACCAGACAGTGTGACCAAAAGGGACCATTCTCCACTCGGTAACGGTGGGAGAAGGAGACATGAGCAAGACTGTGGACATGGAGTTCATAGTCGTGAAAGCAAACAACCTGTACAATATGATATTGGGCAGGCCAGTCTTAGCGCTATTGAAGGGCATAGTTCAACCCTGCACCTACTCCTGAAGTTCCCAACCAAAGGAGGGGTAGCTACGGTCAGGGGAGACCAACAGAAGATGAGAGAGTGTCACAGAATTGCTCTCAGCATGCGTAAGCGAGAAAACGGGGGTTGGAGTCAGGAGAGGCATACTAATAAAGCTTGACCTGTTAGAATAATCACAGACAGAGATGACCCATCAAAGCCAGGCAAAGGAGTGCAAGCAGTAAAACTGAGCGAGGATCAACCAGTGCAGGTGGGAACATCTCACCCACATGCCGTAAGAAAGGAACTTGTGAGGGTGTTGAAGGAGAACGGGTAAGCTTTCACCTGGAAGCTGGAAGATATGACCAGAGTCCCCAAAGAAATCGGCTGTCATGTGAGAGTAGATCTGTCCCACAAGCCTGTGGAGCAGAGGGGGAGGATGATTTTGGCAGCACTGATATGCTGCAGCCATTGTAGTACCACTGATATTGTTGAGGTTGAGAAGCATTACCCTACAATTTCATTGGTCATAAATAACTGAGGAAAGTTGTTTGGGAATATTAGCGTTAGGAGACTGCTGATCCACGATCCGACTCATCCCCAGTGCAAATTCTGCCCTGTGTGCCGCTGCCTAACTGCAAGAAGTGTTGTGAGTTTATAGGTTGTTTGACTTAATTAAGCACCAATTTTCTTTGTTTGTTGTACTTTAATTTTTATAGTTTGTGTAGGCTTGTGTTTGAATAAATTTCGTTTAACATAGTAGTTTACTGTGTAATGATTATAAGTGCAATTCTATGCTTGGTGCGTTTATTTTTTATTTTGAAGAATACAAAAGAGCGATTTTTGGAGCAATAGGTGAGGTTGATTACCCACAAGGAGCGAAATGAACCACAAGGTAATAGAGATTTAAAATGAACTCCACCTTTATCCAGATTCTAAATAAATTATATCAGTCGACGAAATTGATGGGAGCGGGAAGAGTGCAGTTCGTAGATCATGTGTCACGACCAAAGTGGTTGGAACAGGTAGCCACGTTTTCATGGACCAAAGAGGCTTGGGAGGTAGGCTTTGAGGGTCTAACCGTTAAACGGTCTAACAAAATACTTTCTCATAATGTAATAGCTTAATTAACTAGTAAAACCAATCAAATGAACGTGCAAAATCGAAACATCAACATTCGCCAAAGATGGCCTAAATCCTATACTGCAACATTCAAGGTCCAAGTAATGTTCATGGCAGATATAGCTACTCCCATGAGCGACTTGAAAAGTACTAATACATACCATGGATTCTTAGAAAATTCCCAATAATTTACAAACCTTGGGAGAAATCAGAGATTCATAGACAGAGGGATCAAGACGATTGAGCTTCTTCATGATCATACAGAACTTTTCAGCACCATTCGCATCATTTCGCTCCTCGAAATACTGCAGAAACAACTGTACGCGTCATTGGGGAACCATTTATCGTGCTCCGGGTTTACCTTAGCAGCACCCGTCTGAAGATAGTCCAAAGCAGGATATACCTCAGAGTTCTTTACATGATAGTGAGCTAGCATATTAAACGTTCTTAAACTTGGTTCACCGCCTTTTTTCACGATACTTTTGAAGAGAGCATTGGCTTCCTCGATCATGTCTCTCTGAAGGTAAGATTCCAAAATCACATTGGTTACTCTGACATTGTACATGGAGTACCCGGATTCCCACTCTCTGTAACACTTCTCTAGGCCTTCCACATCTCCCAATTTGGAAAGAGCCCGCAGCATTACGAGGTAGCTCGTGTTACTTGCTTCCATATCTTCCAGAACTTTTTCCACTGCATCAAGATCCTTTTGAGCAGCATGGCTGTTAATCAACATTGCGAATATATCTGGCTTCAACCCTTTTTGCTTCATTTATTCCACAAGCAAAGGAACTTGCTTAGGCTGGTTAGAATTCATGTACAGAGCAATCACATTGTTATAGTGCAAAGTGGAAGTAATATTCAGCTCCTTCATCTTGGTAAAAAAACTCCACGGCTTTATCTAACAAATTGTACTTGCAATAGCAGTTAAGAAGCGCCCCATAAGTCTTAGTCGTTTTTGCAGATTCCTCGAGATTGTTAAAGAACATTTCTACTGAATTGATGCCTCTAGTCTTGGCAAGCAGGTTGATCCAAATGACTCATTCAGCATCATTAAGACCTATTTTTCTGGTTTCCAGACAATTTAACAGCTGCATTTATAGTTAGAAGCAGAGATTTTAGGGGCTTGACAAACACGTTCATTAATATTATGCTCACTTTTTGACATCTTGGGTACTAACAAAGGTCCCTTTTTCTCATGGCACAAAAAAAATAGTATCTAAAAATAAAAGGGAATTCAACACCTTACTGCATAATATGTAATCAACAATTTCGCATACAAAAGCAACTATATTGGACAAATAAAAAAGAAAACCTAGTGGGATGAATAGATCCGAATGCAAGGATGACTGCAGGCAATGAAATCATATTAATTATTGCAGGATGACAATTTCCATAGCACAGATTTTTCCTGTTTAAAATAGCAACAAACTATCAAAGATTATTCAGGCACAAAACAAGATAAAATGTACTAGCTGCTCCTAAGGCTTCAAAATCAAAATTAAACTCTGATAAAATGATTTCAAGGACGGCTTTTCTTACGGTATCCAATGCTAACCAGGACACACAATCCGCAAGTTCACTTGATTTGAGAGAAAAAATCTTAACAGAGATGCACAAGCAAAATTTACGAATTAAATATCAGCTGTGAGGTCTTGGTGTTAAATTGGTTCCCTGGAATGCATGATCATATTGTTCTCTACTAAGCATAGATACTCATGAGTAATATAGCTATTGAACATAAATTCATTACAAAATATTGTCGTCACCATCAAACAAACCGCCAACAAATGAATCCCATATCAGTAGCAAAGAACATTACTACTTTTTATGGTTTTAAATAATTGACAGCTAAAAATGTGTATAGGAATCCATCAGCAAATATATCGAGATAGATCCGAAATTCTCACCAACTGAGCAAAACCAAAATTCAAATTATCAAACTTCGATAAGGGTATATATACAGCAACATATCCTCGTTCATTTTATCTCTCCCTCTGCAATCACCAATTTACCACTTCACAATCCAACAACCATAGAGACAGAATTTTTACAATCAAATTCACACAATCACAGCATTGTTAATAAAAAACACGGTAAATCCCATCAACATGACAGATATGAGCAATAAGTGTACAGTAAAAGCTAAGCTAGAAAATTACCTCGATGGCTTCATTATAGTATCTATCATAGCTGAGAAAGAAGTGGAGTGCGTCGATGACTTCGAACCTTCTCAAGGGTTTTTCCGCGGCCCATCCATCAATTATCTCTTCTACGGAGTATTTTGGTTTGATGTCCCAGCCTCTCCGGTTCCGAATTCTATCGAGAAGAGATTCGCGTTTCTGACCTCCGCCGACAGGGGGCCACAGTTCCTGACACCGTAGATAACTGCCGGAGTGTCGCCGTTGATCGTCGGATGAATATGCGGCTCGCCATTTTCTGGAGTTCCTACTTTGTCCACTCACTGATAAAGCAGGGTTAAGAGGATGTTCAGGTGATTTATTAATTTTTAAAAATTACAGAAATCGAAAATACTCACAGCGATGCTTTTTAGATCGATTTTTAGTTAAAAATTTGATCTCTAGTTTCTTGTGTGGGAATCGATCAAGGAACCGATCCCCTAACACGCCCCTGACAGCCTCACATGGGCACTGCCCATCTGCCAAGGGCCCAACCTTTTAGACCAAAAAGTGAGACACGTGTCGGCCATATGTTGCCCCACGTGTCCCATTCAATTAAAACCTTTTTAAAAAAATTCAGCCGACGCCACGTGGAGCCATTAGGCTGGGCCACGTGGCCCAACGGCTAGGTGCAACGGTTAAATTTTTGCAGCGTTTAAATGGGACACTTGTCCCATTTATATGGTGACACGTATCTCAACAGTAATTTTTTGAAAAAATTAAAAAAAATTATTTCCGAAAATTTTATATTTCAGATTTTTCCACCTATAAATATACCCTATTTCTCCCAATTTAACCACACCACTTTCATTTCCAATTATCACCTCATAATTTGTGCTTCTACTATCCATTTCAATTCCATATTTTCTGATGGATTCACAAAGAACGTCAAATGGGAAAGAACATGTAATTCATACTTATTAAACTACCGGAAATTCT
>JAULKM010000008.1:16128934-16150061 GCA_032355605.1 Rubia tinctorum
ATGTGGTCTTATGCAAGGGACATGCTGGGTATTAGGGAACCTCCCTTCAGACATTTATTTGACAGATTATCTTGGTATTGGTCTTATAAAAATGAATCCAAAACCAGTAATAACTTTGTCAACATAATGCCTAATTTTATTTGTTGGTTGCTATGGAAGGAAAGATGTAAAAGACTCTTTGAGGGGGTTAGGAAAAACAATAACACCATGAAGCAGCACCTATACAGATTACTTATAGACATTTTCTCAGTGCATCCCCAAAAATAATATGAGGATTGTGAACACCTCATTCTTAAGGGTTTAATTCCAGTCCTCAAACAGGCAAGATTGAAAGAGATTAAGGCATATAAATGGGAACCCTCTAATTCTGGTTATAAAGTGAATACAGATGCAACTTTCTCACAGTATGCACCCTCTAAAACGGGCTTCATAGTGAGAGATTATATGAGCAATATCTATTATCTGGGGGTTGATCAAGCACATCAGGCAACATGCTCTCTACAGGCTGAGATACTGGGTATTTTGAAGGGGATTAGGAAATGCTTGGAATCTAACTTATCCCCTCTTATTGTCGAAACATATTGCTTGCAGGTGGTGCAAATGATCAACAAAAGATCAACATGGCCTTGGAGATTACAACCAGAACTGATGGAGCTAGAGACACTTCTAAGAACCGCTACAGTAAGGTTACAACAATGCCATAGAGAACAAAATCAGTCTGCACACCAGCTTGCAGCTTTAGCTCACTTGAGATCAACACGGGAGCAGGAAGACTTGACTGAAGGGAACCTTAACGTTGTCACGATTCAAGCCATACAGGGTGATTTCATGGCTATGCCAGCCATTAGAGTACATAGTACTGACCGAATTTAGGTTTGGATTGGTTACAGTCTGGCTATAGATATATTAACACGGGGTGGAGATAACTCAGGAGGAAACATCGTAACCAAAACATTCCTTTTTGCTATTACAGTTATCATAGATTTGGCATTTTTGTATCACATTATTAGAACGATGAGCCAAGGTTATACTCACCAATTGTAATATTTTGAAGGTTTTTGGGGGTTTAGGGAGCCTTTATAAATTTCCCCCCACCATCCTGGTGGAGTATTGATTAAAAAAAAGATTTTATCTTATTGACTAGCATAAGAGTTATATTAGAACTAGTTTACCTTCTAACTTTGTACTCTCTATTTATTCTCGTCATGGTGAATGATAATTATTACGGGAAAACATTCTTTCAACTGGTATGCTCCTCTTCGTCAAGTGGTCATGATTTTTGAGGAAACAAGTTAATATCCCCGAGGGCGATGTTACAGTTTTATTGGATCTCTCATCTGTAATAGTACAGACGATTAGTCTGGTTGACATTTAATTTAAAAATCCTTGCAATAAATTGGTTATTGATAGAGGCTAGTTAGCTTGGATGTCAATTCCACTTATTGTAATCGTTTCTGGACGTTTTTCCTTCTTGGAATGATTGATTTTTTTTTAAAAAAGACCCAGGTTTCAAAACTTGTGGTAGATTTTTCCTTTACTAATAAACACTATGATGTTGAAAATATTCAAGATGTTAATTATTTCCTAGAATGAATACCGCAATTCCGATCTCGCTTCAAAATGATATTGAAAATTCATTTAATGTGGCAGAAACAGTCCTTTCAGATGCTAACAAATCATTGGAGAAAGACAAAAACTCTAAAAAAATTTTTAAATAGAACTCAAAATATTCAAAACATAAACTCAATTATCTGAATGATGAGTTTATTGAACTGAGTGCTGGGGATTCTCCTCTGTTATCTTCAGGTAACAAAACAACAAAAAGAATCGAATGGCTTAATACAGAATAACCTAGAATTGTTAACCTTTCTCAATCTAATGAGGACTCAACAAATTTTATTGACATTTAAAAGAGCCAGATTGAGTCTAATAAAAAATTTAACTTTCTGCTGAAATTAAAAGACAACTCTGAACCGCAAGAAATTAATGATCAGAAAAATAAACCTAAAAATATAACAAAAAGGCTATCCAGCTACTCCTAAAATGGTTTCTACCCATTCCTCTTTGAATAACCTTACACCATCTCAATGACTAAAATCAAAATCTGTGTCTGGAAAGCTAGAGAAGTACGGAACAAATCTACTCAGATTAGAATAAGAGATATTAAAAGGAGATATAAAATTTAAATAGTTGTGATTATAAAACCTATGATCAGTAATGGAAACATAAAAACAATCTCAAAAACTATTGGATTTCAAAACTGCTACCCAGATGATAAATGTAAATTTTGAATTTTTTGGACAGATGAATTAGTTTGAAAATTAATGCAGTTGTGGAACAATATATAATTACCAATTTTATACATCCTATGCAACATAAATAATGTCAAATTGGTTTCATTTATGCTAAACATACCAACAAGGAAAGAAAGAAAATGTGGCATTCACCATCAACCTTCAATAACACCCCTCTTTGCCTAATTGGTGACTTCAATGTTATTTCAAAACCTGATGAATACATTGGTCCATATGTACCTAATAATAAAAACATTAGAAGCACTAATAAGTTCCTAAATGGAAATAAACTTTCAGACATTCCAAAATCAGGATCCTTATACACTTGGACAAGAATGAGGCCCAAGGGTAAAGTGTGAAAAATGTTGGACAGAAGTTTATCCAATAACTTTTGGTGGCAAGATTTCCAATCTTCTCATATACAAACATTAGCCAGAGATCAATCTGACCATAGCCCTCTAATTCTTCATATTTCAAAAAATTGTAATAACTTTGGGCCTACCTTCAATCAGGAAAAAGCTAACCAAAAATCATTCAAGAAACAAAAAGCTCGAATTAAATGGTTAACTGAGGGTGACTCAATTACAAATCAACGCAAATGACAAATGATCTCAGGAATGACTCTAAAGGAGATTGGCTATATGATCAGAAGCTAATTGGTATTGAAGTTGTTTCTTTTTCTCAAATATCTTTCAAAAGAAGAAACTGATCATACTGGTATAAATACAACTTGCTTGCTGGAAAATATACACAAATCAATTGCTGACATAATGAATGGAGATTTAACCAAATCTATAACGATGGAGGAATTAATTTACACAATAATGAACATGAACTGTGATTCAGCGCCTGAACTTGATGGTTTTCCAGGGTTGTTTAATAATAATTACTGGAGTATCATTGAAAATGATGTCCTTCAAGCAGTGCATGATTTTTTCAAACAAACTAAAATTCCTAAGGCCATATCTACAATACTTATAGCGTTAATACCTAAAAAAGTGTGTTCTTCATTTAAAAACTTACAGGCCTATTAGTCTTTGCAATTTCACAAAAATCTTTACAAAATAATTACAGACAGAATAAAACTTATAATGGATGGAATTATTAGCCCTGAGCAATCAACTTTCACTTTTGGAAGAGAACTTTCGGGTAATATGCTTTTGATGAAAGAATTGGCCAGTTACATTAATTCAAAAATAAAGGGCTACAATATGAAGATCAAATTAGACATGATGAAAGTGTTTGATAGGGTTTCATGGTATTTTTTTAATCAAAACTCTTAACTAAAATGGGTTTCCAAGACAATTTTGTAAAACTGATCATGAACAACATAAGAGCTTCCTATTCTTCAGTGTTAGTAAATACAAATCCTTTTGGATTCTTTCCAACTACAAGAGGACTGAAGTAAGGGGATCCTCTATCCCCCCTTGTTTTTTTATACTGATGGCAAAATCTTTCTCTAAAACCCTTAATTTCTATTTTAAGTATGCAGACATTCCATATTACAAATTCCAAATAACATGCTGAATGTAACTCATTTGTCTTTTGCTGATTACACAGTAATTTTAAAAAAAATACACCAAGTCTGGAATTAAAAAAACCCCGTGGGATTTTTCAAAATTTATGAAACGGCATAAGGGAAAAATAATTTTGAAAAATCTTCATTTCTCATCTCAAAAAATGTTCTTCAAAGAATCGTATATGAAATTGAAACTGACTATGAAATGGTTCGAGGGAAATTTCCTTTCAAATAATTAGGCACCCCAATTTTTATAGGATGAAATAAAAACTTTAGTTAACCAAGCCTTTGAATGCTTTTAATTCCAAAATCTTACAATGGAAAAATGAACTTTTGTCACAAGCAGGAAGGGTGATCCTAATTAAGCATGTCTTATCATCTATTCCATTACATATCATGATTGTGTTAAAACCAACAAAGCATATCATCAATCAAGTGCATAAAACACTTGCAAATTTCTTTGGAAATCTAAAACATTAGTATCCCAATCTGGTAGAAACTGGCAATCCTTTAATGAACTATGCTTCCCTTTTGAAGAAAATGGACTTGATTTTAAAAATCTACACTTAATGACTCAAAAATTCTCATTAAAATTATGGGTGAAGCTTCAACAAGGAGGTTCTCTGGGCCAAATTCATGTGTTCTACACCTACTAACCCTCAAACAACTAGAAAATAGAAAATAATTAAGGAAATCGAGGACATGGCTATAAAAAACACCGAGGTTAAATTTGGACAACGGTCAGTTTCTTTTTTTTGGATTCAAACTGGACTGATTTAGGGCCATTGATCAATAAATGGGATTCTAATTTTGATCTACCATTTCCACATCTCGCTTTTGCTGAATTTATCTCTCAGCCTACTGAATTTCTAAAAATACTTCAAAATCATTTACCTAACTCATTCATCTATACATTAAGCCTGGATCATAAAATATTTCCTGATTATAAGGATAAAATTACTTGGAAGCATAATTTCCATGGTATTTTTCTCTTAAATCTGCTTATAAGATCATTAGACCTAAAAGAGATAATGTGCATTCCTTTAAATATCTCTAGTCTAAACTGTTGCCAAAAAATAAGTCTAGTGAATTGGAGACTGTTGATCAGGCTCATCCCTTTCCCTGATGTGCTTGAAGATTTCACATTTAATTTACTGTTAATATTTTGTTTTTACAAACAAGAGTCTAGTGGTATTCGTCACTCTTTTAACAGTTGCGCTGTTATCAAAGAAATATGGGATAGGATTGATAAAGTATTTGGCACAGATGCCCATTCTTTTAAATACTTACGGGACAAAATATTTAGTTATTGAATTCAATGATCTCATCAAGATTATTCCCTATACCTGCATCTGGTTTATTTGGTGTGCTTGAGACAATCAGTTTCTCGACCAAATCAAACCAGTTATAGATCTTATATTTGGGAAAATCTTGTTGCAATTGAATGATATATTTATTATCTTTAGTATTAAATGTTTGTGGAATTTGACATCAGGGATAACCAGAATTTTCATTTCCAGATCTAAGAAAAGATTTGAAAGGAGAATAGTTCAATAAAAAGCTCCAATTCATTTCAAACTGAATTCAAATGGCTCTGTACTCAAAAACAAAAAATGCTGGGATTGGTTTTATTATTAGAACAAAATGGATAGCTAATTTTATCAGCTGCAAAACATATTCCAAGTTGCATAAGTCTTCAAGCAGGGTTCAAAACTCTTCAATACTGTTTGAATGCAGCTCTTAATTTTGGGATCAGACACAAATGCGACTCAGAACTATTGGTGAAAATTGTGAGGAAGGAATTCAGAATTCTATAGAAATGCATTAATGACATTCGTCAAATCAGGGAGATTATTCATTAGTTGGATTGGACTATTCCTCACATCTATAGAGAAGTCAGCAGTGTTGCTAATGCATTGGAAAAGATGGCAAGCGTTAAAAAGGTAAACCCTTTCTTTGGTTTTGTAGGCATGCCTAAAGAAATTAAAGGACTAATCCACCTTGACTCGATTTCCTTTCCGTATCTGAGGAAAGTGTAATTACTAATGTATTGAACTACACGTTTTTGGACATTATTGGATGTTTGTAATTTTTCCACATCTTTATGAGAGCTTGAGTATCCTTAGGTCTAGATTAGAGCAATGTATAGAAAAAAGATTCTCATGTTTTTTCACAGAGGTGAGGTTTTATGTCCCTCTCTTTTTTGTAAATAATATTTTTATTATTAATAAACATGTAAGATTCTATCAAGCCCACCACCATCAATAGGTGGTGTTTCTTTAAAAACAACTTCTATTTTAACAACTAATAAATCATAACTTTAACTATTAAAAATATAACATAAAACAACATAAAATACATATTTAAACAACATTTGAATATAAAAAATACCTCTAAGGACATGGAGCTTCCAAAACCAAATTTGCAGTAAAAAGTTATATTATTTTGTACACAACAAGCATTTTTACTGCCTGTTTTATAGGAAAATTATTAACTGGTTTCATATTAGATATGATTCTCTTTTGTGGCTCTTTAGAGAGCCACAAGAGAAAAGAACCAATTTGGCCCAAATGAGACCCGTTGACACGAGAGCCACCTCCATAGGTTGAAACTCAAACTGTATGATAGCTGGGAAACGAAAACTGGGCGGATGACAGCTAGGCAAATGAGAACCAAAGCTGGGCAATGAGAACCGGGAAAGGAGAACCAGGCATGGAAACGAAACCAGAGCTAAGCAGGGGACAAATTCCGTAAAGGAGAACCACTAATCCAGATTTGAAACGCGTTGGGCTAGCTGGGGAACGCTGATAGGATAATCTATTTTTTTCTAGAATAAATTTAGGAAGTCCAATTATTGTTTTATTTTGGAGAAGTTTTATTATGATTACAACTTACAATAGGATTCATGTTTTCCATTCTTGTTATGGTTTTCCTTGTTTAGAATTAAAGTTAACAAAAAGGATGTATTATTGCGTCACAAAATCATTCTCGTTTTCTTTGTTTTGAGCTTCTAAGAATTGTGTTCATTGGATGAATCTCTAACATTTGGTATTAGAGCCATATTTTCAATGGCCGACGACAAAGAAGATTCGATAAAGGGAGCTAAAGCAGAAAGTTCCTTTAAGGAAGACGAGTTTGTTAAGGAGACAATAAGAGCCGCCTCAATACCGATCCAATATCCAATATTGAACAATATGAACTACAACATATGGGCTGTCAAAAGAAGAATAATCTTGTGTTTGCTAAGGTTTGGTCGGTAATTGAAGATGGAGCTAAAGGCGACTACAAGGATCAAGAATCGATGGTAGCCATTACTCAATTTGTGTCGGATTATGTGATGATGGCAATCGCAAAAAAAGAAACGGAGAAAGAATCTTGGAACTCAATCAAAGAGATGTGAATTGGTGAAGATCGTGTCAGAAAGACTCATGCACAAGTGTTCAAACGACAATTGTATCAATTGCAGATGGGGGACTCGGAGACGATTCTGAAGTTCTCATGAAACTTACCACATTGGTAGGGGAAATTCGTTCACTTGGAACAACTGTCAAAGAAATAAAGGTTAGAAGCTATTCGGTTCTGTCCCAGATCGATTCCTTCATATTATTGCAACAATCGAAAATTTTGGTGATGTTGAAAAAATGTAGCTTCAAGAGGCGATTAGGCGACTTATAACATTTGAGGAAGGGATCAAAGGACGAGGAAACTCAAAAGATGTGGGAAATCAACTTGTCTTAACCCAAGCGGAGTGGGAAGCAAGGAGTTCAAAGAAAAATGAAGGTTCTAGGAGTGCCAAAAGAGAAGGATGCATGCAAGGTGGAGGTCGCGGGGATGGTGATTGCATGGTCAATGAACGAAGGCCATGCAACCTCGACAAGTCGAAGGTCAAATGTTTCAACTGCAACCAGTATGGACATTTTTCTAGTGATGGCCCAAAGTGTGGCAGAAGAGTAAAAGTGAATCTTACAACTCGTGAAAGTAATGAGGATTACAAACTGATGATGGTGGAAAAATGTGAACTCATTCATAAAGTACCATAGCAAGAGAAGTGTTTTTGCATGAAAGCCAAGTCATTCCAAAACTAAGAAGTACCCAAAACAAGAGATGGTATCTTGATAGTGGCGCAAGTCGACATATGATATGATGTTTAGAAAATTTTACTGAGATCGACACAACCATAAAAGGGATGGTTAAATTTGGGGATAATTTGACTTCTGAGGTACAAGGAATGGACATTGTGGTGTTGGAAAGTCTATCTGGAGAGCATAGAATTCTCATAAATGTCTACTTTGTTCCGAAGCTAAAGGGCAACATTTTAAGTCTTGGACAATTAGATGAGAGTGGTTACAATATTGAGATCAAAGGAGGCGTTATGTCTATAATGGAAAAATCTTACAAAACATTTTCTAAAGTAAGTAAGTTGTGTAATTGGATGTATATTTTGAACGTGAGCACGATTCTCCCTATGTGTATTTTAGTAAAAGGCACTGAAGAAGCATGGCGTTGGCATGCAAGATACGGGCATGTGAATTTCCATGCTTTAAATAATCTAGCTCGTATGAAGATGGTGCATGGTATGCCTATGATTCAGCATGTGGATCAAGCGTATGATAGATGCTTAATAGGTAACTAACGAAGGAATCCGTTTCCATCTACGTCTCAATATCGAGCAAAATTTCCTCTTGAGTTATGGCATGCTGACTTATGCGGATCAATTAATCCCGCCAAACATGGAGGAAAAAAGTACATGTTGTTGTTAGTTGATGACTACTCAACATTCATTTGGTTGATGACTACTCAACGTTCATTTGTTTGGCTCTACTTCAAAGCAAAGTTGAAGCTTTTGAGGCATTTAAGAAGATTGTAATTGCAGCTGAGATAGAGAGCGATCTGAAGCTAAAAGCACTACAAACTGACTGTGGTGGTGAGTTCACCCATAATGATTTCAAGGAATTTTGTAAGAATTTGGGAATTAAGCATTATCATACAACACCTTATTCACCTCAACATAATGGAGTAGTAAAATGAAGAAACCAAATAGTGCTTGGCATGTTGAGAAGTCAGTTGAAAAGTATGGGAGTTCCAGAAGAATTTTGGGGTGAGGCAGGAACTACTCCTTTATAAATTCTAAATAGGGCACCAACGAAAAGTGTGATTGGAAAAAAACCATATGAAGCTTTTTACAATCGCAATCCAAGTGTTGGTCATCTTCGCATTTTGGGTGCGTTGCTCAAGTGAAAATGGTGACACCACATGGGAGGCCATCGCCGTATCTCTCAAAAATATAATTTATAAGCCTTAAATGCTTCCTAAAAACAATTAAGTAGATAGCGGCAAATCAGGGTCATCCACAAAGAAGAGGGATTTTCCTAAGGGTTCATGCATATAAGTGTGAATATAAGCCTAGATGAATATATACATAGATATATAAGAGTAAGTAAAGAGGGTGGTGGTTGGTTGTTTTTCTAAGTTATGAAAGTAAAGACAAGATGATTAGCAATGTTAAGTAACTATACTAATCATCTAACAACTTAATAAAGAGGGTAAAAACTATAAATGACAAAGCCTTGGGGGAAATGGATATCCCTTTCCGAACCTCTTATCTATCAATAAATCCACGACCTATTCACTAATTTAACTACTTGTTGTGAAGATAAATCTTCTATTCTTCTTTGATAGTAGTTTACAAGAGTAAATTTGACATCTCTTGCTAAACCTCACTAATGACCCCTTTAGTCGTTCAACGCCTAAAAGTATCCCATTAATGACATTAAATACAAAGAATCAACAAGCTTGGTAACACTTATAAACACTACACCGTGTCTAAGTATTGAATCAATTCATGCATTTACACAAGATTAGCCAAGAACGTTCAACATTCATTAACTTCTCTTATTTGCTACACAAAACAAGCATGATAAATAATTCGACATTATCACATTTATATAGCATTAATCAAATCATCAACCATATTAGAAGCTCTAATTCATGCATTTGGATTTTATATCAAAAGAATTGAGAATTAGCTATTTTCTCCAAACCCTAACAAGTAATCATACAAGCATTTCATATACTCAAACTTCCAACATGATTAATGCATTCAAAAACTAAATTCAAAGCACAATAAATAAACAATAGAGAAAGCATTAAATGGATAGAAATGATTCTCTAGAAATGGATAAGGAAGCTTCAATCCATTGTTCCCAAGGAGATTACTAGTCTAGATAAGGAAAAATCATAACTAATCTACAAAAACTAAGAAAAGAAGAAGAAGAAAACTGGGGTTTCAAACCCAAAATAACACAGGAAGAAAAGGGGTTCTGAAGAGAGAGGATATGGTTTGGTATTTTATAGTACAAAAAGAAGGAAAGATTTCTGGTCACCCGTCTTTTGCGACTCGGGACGAGACCATCGCGAGTCGCGACGGAGTCTAGATTCACCATCTTGATTTCTTTCTTCTCCTTGTCTCAAGTCCTCCTCTTCACATCACTTTTATTTGATCTCTCTAATATTCAAAGCTCAAAAGAAGGACTTCAACTTGTCAAATATAGTCTTCAATGTCTTCCAACATTTGCCTTGTCACACAAAATCCCCTAGAAAAGTAATAAAAGTGTAAAGTCACTCTTAACTTATCTTAGAGAATTTCCAGGAAAAATGCCACATTTAGAGCACAAAAGTGTACAAAACTGAATCCAGAAAATCCAAAATAATTGTATAAAATGGACACATCAAATCTCCCCACACTTGAACCTTACTCGTTCTTGAGTAAGAAAAGATTCAAGAACAAAAATAATTCCACATGTCCACATCCTAATACTAATATTCCCCCGAATCAAAGCCTCACAAAAACTCTCAATATCATAAGTCCCAAAATCAAAGATCAAATGAGATTTTTTTTTTCACACAACCCCAATTCCTAAATCTAACCAAACCTAACACCTATCAATTCATTCATACCCATAAAAACATTTCAAAGTCCAAAATTGATAATTCCAATATCCAATGGTATAAAATGAAGTCAAAACCATATGATACGTTCAAGCACGTACTTCACTTCATTCCAATATATCAACCAAAATGAAGTAAACAAAGAATCAAGAATTTCTAACCCTACATCATTTTCCTGCTAAGTTTCCCAATCCCATGAAGTACTATGATGTTAGACTACCCGATTTATCCATATATCAACCGTAACCTTACGACTCCAATGCCGGCAAATGAGTAATTTTTTTAAACAAATCTCTATTTCTCTCTCTTTCTCTCATTTTGCCTAAGAGCCCCTTCGGGTTTTCATTCTAGCCACACATCATATTTCTTAGGCTCACATCTCACCCACATTTAGCCTCTAATTTTTACCTAGGTCGTACTTTCAGGTTTTTGACCTATCTGGGCCCCAATGTTGCCTAAATTACCCTCTCGAATTTTGAACTTAGCGGGTTTTTATTTTTATTTATTTTTATTTATTTTTTCCCTTTTCATTTTTTTCACTTTCCAGTGTTTTTCCAATTAAAAATAGCAAAAATCTGTTAAGATCAAGCATACATGCATGTAAATCCTTTAACTCCTCCCCACACTTAAAATATTACATTGCCCTCAATGTAAAAATATAAGGCAAGAACAATAAAATTTAAGGTAAGAGGTAAAGTGACTCCCATTTCTCCACATAGTTGCCAGTTGTACAGCGCAATCCCATGTATTCATCTGAATTTGGTTCCAAAATTGGTACCGAAGTAGGAGAGGGAAGTAGAGGTGCCGAAGAGGAACTCACCCCTCGAGCAACATGTTGTCTTCTTGGACCATCTGAACTAGAACTATTTTCTAGAGAACAACATCAAACTCACAAGTATATAGATATTTGAATTGTTAGGCTTAGCATTAAAAGTCAATAACCATAAAATTCCCAAAGAACAACCACTCCTTCATGAATTCACCTCTATGAAATAAACCAATAAAAATATCTAACATATATCGACAAATATCCAAGCATCGTTATAAAATTTAGCAATCATAGTCACAATGATGTTGTTGGAACACTATAATCATCAAAGATATTATAAAGATGCAAGAATGTTCATATGTCTATTTATGAATGATGGTGGAGAAATGAGTTGAAGTGTGGTGGTTCTTAGGAGTAGTTGGTTGAGAAGAAAACAAATTAAAAATGATTCAGTATTCTGAGTCAGCCTTCGTGGGGCGTGACTCACGATGAATTGGTCCTGAGAGTTGCAATTTAAGTTAAAGTTTCTAATTTTCATCACGATCGCGACAACTCCATCGCGACTAGCAACAAAGTGTCTCAAATCTCGATTTCATGGAACTAAGAGTTCACATTTTCTCAAAACTTCTGATTTTGGTCGTGACTCACTAACCCTTTATCGCGACTTGTGATTCACTGGAGCTGGGAGATGAAAACTTTCTCTGATCATCCCGACTCGCGATGGACAGAGTTTCCCAGAACCTAGGTGAATTTTCTTACCAACTTTCCCAGTTTTCTTCCCTTGGTCATGACTATCATTCCTTCATATTGTCCAATGCAATGCACTTCATCTTGCTACAAAATCAGGAAAAGCATACCGTGAAAAGAACAGGGTAAAATAACAAGAAATATTGACAAAAACCAAAATTAAAGCCGAATGTACTTGCTTCGTCAACACAACTTAGCTTAGTATGTTTAAGGTCATCGACACGACCCTAATGTTATCCATATGGTGAAGGTTTGACCCCCTTCACCATGAGAATCCAAAAGTAGAGAGGTGGGGTTACAAAACATTCAAGAGGAAAGTTTTGTGGAGTTGGAGTTGGTTTTAAGGGGGTGGGGTGGTTAGGAGGCTTGGTAAGTCTTTTTGCTCCTCTCTTATCTCCTTCAAAACTTCCAAAAATGGTGGATTGGGTTCACTGGGGGGGGGGGGTAGGGGTGATGATTGCAATGGATGTCGCACAATCACCTCTTCCTCAACTTCTTTGTATTCAACTACCAACTCCTCATCCCCTTCGAACTCGAACTCATTCGTCAAGGAGACCTCACTCACCATATCTTTGAGTTCAACTTCGGATGGTGTATCTTCGGAATAACTAGCTTCCATTTGGATCTCTACTTCTATCATGTTGCTCACATGCCTCTCCAAAGCCTTGAGCCTTGAGGAAGTTTGAGCTTCCACTTCCTCATTAATCTTAGCTAACTTGGTCAAGTTTGCTACTGTATCCATGATCTCCGCATTTGTCAAACTTAAACCTTCTTCTTCGGCTTGGTTTTAGGGTATATTGTAAGGTTGTGGGGGATAACTACATTGCTCGTAAGGTTGGTTTTCCGGCTCATTTTCATACCAAAAATCTGGATTACCACTCCACTCCGAATAGTCAAAATCATGGTACAGATACCATTCTTTAGCTTCTTGGCTTTGAAAATCATCAACTCTATCCCAATGATAGCACTCTTCATGATACCCTTGGTTTTGAAAACCAACGGCTCTTTCCTCCTCAAAATGCCTATCCTTAAACATATAACAAGACTCGGTAGGATGGTCAGAATGACAAATCCTACAAAACCTTGCTCGTTGAGCTGCTCTTCTCATCATGAGTTCCCTCAAGGTAAGATGTACCATACTTTTTTTTTCAAAAATTCAGAATGATATTGCAAGGATTCTCCCTAAAAGACAATTTAACCAAAAAATCAAGCAATACCTACTTCAAACAAAAATAACCAAAATGAAAAGGCAAATAAAAACAACTAACACATACACACACATAATATTCTCAAACACTTAAAAATAAACGCCTCTTCCCCGACAGTGGCGCCAAAATTTAGGAGGTCATCGTCGTACCTCTTAAAGATAAAATTTATAAGCCCTAAATGCTTCCTAAATATAATTAAGTAGATAGCGGCAAATCAGGGTCATCCACAAAGAAGAGGGATTTTCCCAAGGGTTCATGCGTATAAGGGTGGATATAAGCCTAGATATATATATACATAGATATATAAACGCAAGTAAAGAGGGGGGTTGTTGGTTGATTTTTCTAATTTATGAAAGTAAATACTAGATGATTAGCAAGGTTAAGTAACTATGCTAATCATGTAACAACCTAATAAAAAGGGCAAAAACTATAAATGACAAAACCTTGGGGGCAATTGATATCCGTTTCCGAACATCTTATCTATCATTAAATTCATGACCTATTCACTACTTTAACTACTTTTTGTGAAGATAAATCTTCTATTCTTCTTTTATAGTAGTTTACAAGAGTAAATTTGACTTCTCTCGCTAAACCTCACTAATGATCCCTTTAGTTGTTCAACGCGTAAAAGTATCCCATTAATGACATTAAGTACAAATAATCAACAAGCTTGGTAACACTTATAAACACTACACCGTGTGTAAGCATTGAACCAATTCATGCATTTACACAAGATTAGCCAAGAACGTACAACGTTCATAAACTTCTCCGATTTGCTACACAAAACAAACATGATAAAGAATTCAACATTATCATATTTAATTAGCATTCATAAAATCATCAACCATATTAGAAGCTCTAATTCATACGTTTTGATTTCATATCAAAAGAAAGGATAATTAGTTATTTTCTTCAAATCCTAACAAGTAATCATACAAGCATTTCATATACTTAAACTTCCAACACCATTAATGCATTCAACAACTAAATTCAAAGAACAATAAATACACAATAGGGAAAAAATTAAATATATAGAAATGATTCTCTGGACATGGATAAGGAGGCTTCAATACATTGCTCCCAAGAAGATTATTAGCCTAGATATTGAAAACACATAATTAATCTACAAAAACTAAGAAACAAAGAAGAAGAAAACTAGGGTTTCAAACCCAGAAAATTGCAGGAAGAAAAGGGGTTCTGAAGAGAGAGGATAGGGTTTTGTATTTATAGTATAAAAAGAAGGAAAGGTTTCTAGCCACCCATCTGTCGTGACTCACGACGAGACCATCGCGAGTCGCGATAGAGCCTAGATTCAGCATCTTGATTTCTTTCTTCCCCTTATCTCAAGTCCTCCTATTCACATCACTTATTTTATCCCTCTAGTCTTCAAAGCTCAAAATAAGGTCTTCAACTCTTCAAAGATAGTGTTTAAAGTCTTCCAACATTTTCCTTGTCACACAAAATCCCCTAGAAAAGTAGTGAAAGCATAAAGTTTCTCTTAACTCATCTTAGAGAATTTCAACGAAAAATGCCACAATTAGAGCACAAAAGTGTACAAAAGTGAATCCAAAAAGTCCTAAAATAATAGTATAAAATGGACACATCACCACATCTTCCCAAACTAGAAAATCTAATCAAACAAATGGTATTTATTGGGTATGATCAGACAATGAAAGGATATCGAATGTTTGATCCAGTGACAAGACGAGTTATGGTGACTCGTGATGCGTTGTTTGATGAAGAGAAGAAATGGGAATGGAACTTTGAGTCTTCATCAAGGATACATGAGGGTGGTGAGATTTTCAAAGTACAAAATAAACATAATGGTGGAGATGATCATATAAAAATTATGGACAAGATGAAAAGTGATGGTGTTCTGAACACATCAAATAACGTTGAAATAATTGATACGTCCTTGACAAAAACTCCAGCTACAACGTTAGCCATGGAAATCAGTGAAAGTTCTAAAAAAACCACAATGGGAGCACGACATCAAGATCCTTTATGATGCAACATCCCCGTTTGTAGCAGAGTATTCGGGTCTTTGTTTGCTTGGCGGGGAAGAGATTATGTGTCCATTTTATACGGTTATTTTGGGGACTTTTTGGACTCACTTTTGTACACTTTTGTGCTTTAAATGTGGCATTTATCCTTTAAATTGTCTAAGTTAAGCTAAGAGACACTTTACGCTTTTATTACTTTTTAATGAGATTTGACGTGACAAGGCAAATGTCGGAAGAATTTGAAAACTATTTTTGAATATTTGAAGACCTTGTTTTGAGCTTTGAAGGCTAGAAGGATTAAATAAAATTGATGTTAAGAGGAGGACTTGAGACAAGGAGAATAAATAAATCAAGATGCTGAATCTAGGCTTCTTCGCAACTCGCGATATTCTCGTCGCGAGTCGCGACGAGACAGATGGCCGGAAATCTTTCCTTCTTTTTGTACTGTACCCTATCACCTCTCTTGACAATCCTCTTTATTTCTGTGATTTTCTAGGTTTGAAACCCTAGTTTCTTCTTCTTCTTTTCTTAGATTTTTTAGATTAGTTATGTGTTTTCATTATCTAGTCTAGTAATCTCCTTGGGAGCAATGGATTGAAGCTTCCTTATCCATGTCTTTAGAATCCTTTATATCTATTTAATTCTTTCTCTATTGTGCATTTATTGTGCCTTGAATTTGGTTGTTGAATCCATTAATGGTGTTGGAAGTTTGAGTATATGAATTGCTTGTATGATTTCTTGTTAGGGTTGGGAGAAAGTAGCTAATTTCCCTCTCTTTTCATATGGAATCCAAGGGCATGAATTAGAGCTTGTAATATGGTTGATGATTCGATGAATGCTAGATAAATGTGATAGTGTCGAATTATGTGTCATGTTTGTTTTGTGTAGAAAATAAGAGAAGTCTAGTAACATTGAACGTTCTTGACTATTCTCGTGTAAATGCATGAATTAGTTCAATGCTTAGACACGATGTAGTGTTTATAAGTGTTACCAAACTTGTTGATTCTTCGTACTTAATGTACTAATGGGATACTTTTAGACATTGAACGACTAAAGGGGTCATTAGTGAGGTTTAGCAAGAGATATCTAATTCACTCTTATTTGAGGCTGTTTCTTCTTATATAATTCTCAGAACTCTGCTTTACAACTTAGATCATTCTTCATTCTCTATTTCGCTCTCTTTCTTCACTTTATCTTCTACCACTTTGTAAGTGGCTTTCCTTCTTCTTCCATTCTTGTGAATGGCCTTATTCAATGATAGTATCCAAATAAGCTCACATGTAAGTCTTCAAATCTTCAAAGATAGTCTTCAAAGTCTTCCAACCATTCTCTTGTCACACAAAATTCTCTAGAAAAGTAATAAAAGCGCAAAGTCACTCTTAACTCTACTTAGAGAATTTCTAGGCAAAATTCCACACACATAACACAAAAGTGTACAAAATTGAATCCAAAAGGTCCCAAAAATAATTGTATAAAATGGATACATCACTCACCTCATTAATCTCACTCCAACACCGGTGTTAAATGGTCGTTCACCTCATCAACTTCTCTATGGTCGCACACTAGATTACAGCCATCTCAGGGTGTTCGGTTGTTTTTGCTTTGCTTCTCAGCTTCCAAAGCCACGAGATAAGTTTGCATCCATAAGTTGTAAATGTGTTTTCCTTGGTTATCCTTTTAACAAGAAGGCTTGACGTATTTATGACTTGGAGTCTCGTACTGTGTTTTATAGTCGAGATGTGGTGTTCTATAAAGATTGATTTCCTTACGCATCTATCCCTGAAGTTATCACTTCAGTTGATTCGATGCCTTTTCCAACAGTTTATGATGTTTTCCCGACATCGGTGTCGCCGCATCACCTATGGCCGCTAGCCCCGACATTGTCATCGCCTGCTTCTGAGTCTCCATCCTCCGACCCAATGTTTCCACCTCCTCTTACATTCGTTGCACCGCCCGAGTCCAACCGGCCGCCTCCTCTGCCTTCAGCGCAGCTGCCGCTGCTAGACAGGTCTCGGCCTTTGTCTTCCGAACCACCACCTCAGTCGCGGCCTGCTTCTTCTCAGCTTTGGTTGGCCGCTCTTGTGCCATGGGCTGAGCTGGCTAATCTGTCTAACTCTGAACATGAGTTTCCTCTGTCGCCGCAACCTACTCGACAGCTCAGTACTCGCATTCATCGTCTTTCTATTAAGTTCAAGGATTATGTTTGCACTGCTACTTCTGCAATAAACCCCCCCCCCCCTTCTGCTACAACATCATATGCTCATGAACCGTCTTCAGGTACTTGTTACCCTATTTCTAATTATCTTTCTTTTAAAAAATTGTTTCGCATTCTAGATTTTTGCTAGTGTGCTGATCTTGCTTTCATATAAAATATCTTGGTGCATTAAATTAATTTTTGGGGATTGAGATGGCTACGAGACCTGGCATTATGTTTCTGTGATAACGAAAATATGCTCTTGATACTTTTACTGATACTGGTTTATTGGCTGCCAAACCTACGGATTCCCCGATGGAACAATAACATAATCTAGCTCGCGCAGAAGGCCAACATATATAGATCCTGCGCAATATAAAAGACTTGTTGGAAAGCTGATTCATCTGATTATCACTAGACCGGAGCTCAGTTATTCAGTTCACACTTTGGTGCAGTTCATGGAGAAACCACATCTAACACACTGGAAAGCTGTTTTGCGAGTTTTGCATTTTTTTAAAGAGTCATACAGGTCAAGTTTTATTTCTTTCTTCTAAGAGCTCTTTTTAGCTTACAACTTTTTGTGATTCTTATTGGGTTGTCTGCCCCATTACCCATCGATATTTGACTGGATATTTTGTTATGCTTGGTTAATCTCCTATTTCTTGGAAGACCAAGTGACAACCAACTTTTTCTCGTTCTTCGGCTAAAGTTGAGTATCGTGATATGGCTGTTGTGTGTTGTGAGTTGATTTGGCTTAAATCTTTCCTCCAGTCTTTGGGTGTAGGACACTCTTCTCCTATGCGGTTATATTGTGATAGTCAGACAACTATTCATATTGCAGTCAACCCTGTGTTTCATGAACGTACAAAACACATTGAGATTGACTGTCATTTTGTTCGTGCTTGGTACAGTTTGGTGAAGTTGTTACTTATCATATCTGCACATCTAGTCAGCCTGCAGATTTGTTTACTAAACCTCTTGGATGACATGCATTTCAGACTCTTCTTGACAAGTTGGACATTCGTGATCCACATGCTCCAACTAGAAGAGGAGTATTAAGGAGATATATTGTTATATTTTGTGTATATTTTGTAACTTAGATAGAATTCTTTTCCATTTATGATTATGTACATTATACTCTATACATTGTATCCTATTCTAAGTTATGAAAAGTGGTAGAGAGGAGGAAAAGTCTTAAACGGAAATTTTTAAATGTTCATATTAAAATTTATAGAATGAGAGGAGAGAAATTTCCTAAAGAACATGATTAATTAAAAATAAATGAATTTTTTTGAATGTTTTAATATTCCCTCTGTTATAGAGAAAATGGTACATTTACTTTCTCCAAATTAAATTTTATAAATTTTGACCTTAATTATATTAATATATATATATATATAATAAAAATATCATGTGATATATTGGTAGATTCGTCTTAACATCCATTTTCTAAATATCAATTTTTATGCAAAATTATTGTGTGTAGGTAGAAATATTGTTGGTCAAACATGATCATTGAAAATTGTAAAAATAAATAAATGTATCATTTTTTCTGGAACGGATGGAGTAGTAAGGAAATACTACTAGTATATATCTAAAAATGTAAATACTTTCAGAAAATAAGAAATAAATTAAATTAATATTGAGAGACTATAACAAAAAAAGGAAATGCAATGTTTTAGACCGACTAAATATTATATGTGGTAATTTGTAATTGATGTAATTAATGATGAAGTTATTTTATTTTATTTTCATTTGGCGTAACAAACTTTTTTTTTAACTTTTAAAAACTTTATAGTGTATTATAATTTATAAATAATTATAGTTTAATTTTAGAATTTATTGAAATAAATTCTTTTCATATATTATCTAACAAACTGTCTATATGGGTGGACGGATCAAGTTTCAAATACCCATGCAGAATTAAATAGTTCAGTTCTTAACAATGAACTAGTTATATAGGTTAATAATAATATTTACTTTTAAATTTATCTACTTTTATTACACGTATCAACTTTTAATTCGTCTGACCATTGATACAAATGGAGATGGAGATGAATCTTGATTGTTGATACAAAATTATATGTTTATTTAGGGAAATTAAATCACTGAAAGATGAAATAGAAGGTTTTATTATTTATACAGTGCAATAAAATGTTTATCTGAAAAGATAAATCACTGAAAGATACAATTAATGATTTTATTTATGCAGTACAATAATTAATTAATAAGGTAATTTGATGGTATTTAAAGCAACCAAATTATAAGTAAAACAATGCCATTTTACCAAAGGGGGAAACGTTTTTTTTTTTTTAAATGGATATATTTCATTAATCATTGGTAAAGATTACAAAGGATGGAGTTGTCCTCCATGAATTCCTATCTAGTGAACTAGGTTTTTGGAATTGCGCTATTTGGTCCGCAATTAAATTTTCTTCTCTAGGGATCCGTATGACCTGCAATATCAAATACATGGAATTAACTGAAAAATTGTAATCCAATTTTACCGAGTAATTACCATCTTGTGTAAGCCGCTAGCTACATGTGTCTTCCTGTTGATATTGAGGTATAGGCATTTCAAGTATTAGCTCAGCCTCATTTGCAGTAAAAGTGTTCTTGATTAAGGAAGAATTGAATCTGGTCCCATTTGACTCCTTTAATGTACTCCTCAGGATACCATGAATGTTACATCCTCAATTCTTATATCAAACCGCTGGTTCCATGAATATGCATCTTGTATATGTTAAATGTGTATTTTAATATTATTATATGTGCATAACAATATATATTAATCATAATTAAATTATAATAATGCACAATTGTACATGAAAATGTACAATTTTATATAAGAGAATGCACATTTTTACAGTTTCAAATACACAAAATATTCTCAATTATACTATACTCATGGTACCGTGGAATACCACATAATTTAATATATTTTAAAAAATCATTAATGTTATCAATTGATCCAAAATGAAAAGATACAAAAGAAGAGTAAATAATTTTTATTATGATGTCTTTAAGTAAACACTTTTTCTTTTGAATTGTTTCTTTTATATTGAACGTTTTTTCTTCTAGATTAATCTTCCATTTTCATCCATTCATTCCACTTTTTTCATTGCTTTATTTCATTCATCTTAATCAAACGCACAAATCTACAGTGATGCCATATACAGAAGAAGAACAAAGGGAATAATTGCACGTGGAAGTATTGTACTCCCTCCGTCCCAATTAATTTTCCCGCTCATCATCATCACGTTGTTCAAGAAACATGTTTGACCGTTAATATCTTTACCTGCGTATAATAACGGCAAATAAAAAGTTGATATTAAGAAACTACTTGTTACGACGACGAATTGAACAAAATCATATACGATAATATTTTTGTTCATATAGTTATTCAAATATGTGGTCAAACTTTGAAAGAGAATAGTGTCAAAAA
>JAULKM010000008.1:16158214-16169737 GCA_032355605.1 Rubia tinctorum
GTGGGAGAGAGGGACATGAGAGTGATACAACATAGACAAACCCATCTCAGTAATGTGGTGGTGCTTGCGCTCAGCCCGACTATTCTGCTCTGGAGTATATTGGAAAGAAATATAGTGATGAATGCCCTTTGTCTGAAAGTGAGAGCATAAGCGACTATTTACGAACCCAGTCCCTCAATCACTCTGAAACATCTTAATGGTGGACGAGAACTGGTTCTCCACAAAACCCTCAAATTGGTGATCAACATCCCAGAAATCAGATTTGCGGCACATTGGATAAAACCACGAGAGCCAGGAATAATCATCAATGAAAATGGCATAGTAGGAGAAACCATCAGCAAATAAAATAGTAGAAGGTTCCCATAAATCACAATAAACCAGATCAAGTACCCTAGCAGCATGCTTATCATTTGAATGAAAAGATAAACGCTCCCCTTTAGCCTTTTCACATGCTTCACAAAGGGTGGGTTTAGGCAAAATCGATGAGAGAGCTAAGAATCCATAAGCATGTAAATCAGCAATAACTGAATGTGGAACATGACCAAGTCAATCATGCCAGATTTCAAAAGACACACACAACTTATTAGACTCCACGGTAGACAGTCTAGCAGATGCACCATAGTCTAAAACATAAAGTCCGTTTTCACTATGACCGTGACCCAAGGTTTCACTAGTGATTTTATGCCAAATAATAAATGAGCGATCATTAAAGCAGACAACAACATTTAAATCCTGAGTTAATTTGAAAATCGGGAGAATTTTTTAGTGATATCAAGCACAATAAGCACTTCATAAAGAAACAAGAATTTAAAAGTCCGAGAATCACCAACATGAGTAATAGGAAGTTGAGAACCATTACCAACATATACGCTGAAAGAACCATGATAAGGTGTGACATGATCAACAACAACAGAGGATGATGCCATGTGTTTTGTGGCACCACAATCCAAAATCCACTACGAGTCATTGTGCTTAAAAAGACCTCCAAAATGTGCCATAGTGTAAAGATACAAAAATATTAGGAAAATTCAGATGAGAGCAGCTCACGAGTGGACTGACGCGCATGATGCGGACACGAGTGGATTGACGCATTGAGAGGAGGACATGCGTAGCTGGCTGAGCGCGTATATGTCACGCGCAAGTAAAGTGACACGTGGATGTTCCTGAGGGTGTGTGTATCTCACGAGCCAAGTTTCGGAGCCAAACGCCTAAGGAAGACGCCGATCTGCTGACCTCGAAGACCTGAAGATGAAGTCAGCGGAAGATGATGTCGGCACTGGGAAATAAATTTTTGAACACGCTGACTGCTTGTAGATACGCCTGGAGGACGAATGCCGACGATGAGCAAGATGACCGGAGGTGCCAGAAATTGGCCGGAATAGAGAGGTGTCGGAATATGCTGCCAGATGTCGCCGGAAAAGACTACCACAGGTGCCAGAATTTGGCCAGAATTTGGCGGTAGTTTTGATTGCCGGAAAAGGAGAGGGAGGGAGGCGGAAAAATAAAATAAAATAAGGGTTTAGGATTTAGGATTTAGGATTAGAAGTTGCTTTATTACCAAGAAAGAATGATTTCTCGTGTTAATTAATATTGATCATAAAGAGAATAAATAGAGTGTACAAAGCATAAAGGTAGATTAGTCCTAATATAACTCTAAACTAGTCAACAAGATAAAATCAAATCTAATCATCTAACTGATTTATTCTAACACCAGCACATAGCTTCCTCCAACGTGTGCTTTGGTGACTTTACATGGATCTTCCTGGTTAGCTTCAAACTTTCATTCTTTATCCCGTCAGCTTTTTTCATTTCTTTTCATGGCCAACTCTCTAGGGAAGAACATAGTTTTTTGTACCCTTCGATTGTGGTATTTTATCATGTTTTCTTTCACATTAACTTGATAAATCATAGACATTTATCTCCTTTCATCCAGAAAATCCATGTTAGTGCGGACTTCTTGGTCATTCTTTTTCTCAATTGGCCCAATTATCTAAAAGCTAGGTAAGCCAAATTAGGTCGGTATTACTGCTTCCTTCCCATAGACTAGGTTGAACGGTGTTTCTCTAGTGTCCACTATCTCAGTTATCCGATACGACCAAAATACACAGGGTAACTCATACACCCAATTACCTTCAGCCCCCACCAGCTATTGACGATCATCCAGTTGTAACTTTGAATTGGCCGTTGGCTTGATATGATACAAGGAAGTGAGTTTCTGCTAGTTGTTGAAGTCTTCACACCACTTCTTATAGGGACTGTGAGTGGATTGCTTCCCATTTTCCATGATGATTATTCTAGGAATTCCCTACCTGCATAGTTTATTTCTCCAACAAAAGTTCATGCAACTCGTAACTTTCAGGTTGGTCAATGTATTAACATATATCCATTTGGTGAAGCAGTCGATGACTACAATCACATACTTGACTTCTACAGCTGCTTCCGGGAATGGCCCTACCATGTTAATTCCTTTTTTTTGTGACTAATATCTATGGATCAACCTTATCTCTTAGTGGGAAATGTGTCTCACTTGAGAATTTTTTGGACATGGAACACATGTTTGGATCAACTCGAAAGAATCTATGAACATCAGTGGCCATTAGTATCCAGATCATAATAGCTTTTTGGCAATTGAACTAGCTTCTCGATGAGCTCAGAAAACTCCCCAGTGGACTTCTTTGATGAGGTATTTTTCTTCCCATGGCGCTACACATCGCAAGAGAGGCATCAAATACCCTTTCTTGGACAAGATGTCGTTATGTATAGTGTATCTTGGTGCTTTGACTTTGATCTTTCTAGCTTCCACCTTATCTTCGAGTAATGTGTCATCCCTTAGATATCTTATTATTAGTGCCATCTAATTCTCTAATTTTTCTATGACCATTAAAGTCTCTTCCTCATAATTGCGACACTTTAATTATCCAACAACAACTATTTAGGAAATCTTAGGCTTAGATCAGCTGATGCCAACTTGCTCAGAGAATCAACCTTCTGGTTCTGCCCTCTTGGTACCTAGGTTAAGGTGTAGATTTAGAAATTTCTAAGCATCGGTTGTACTAATTCCAAATATTTTGAAGATTCCTTTCCTAAGCCACGTACTCCCCCTTAAATTGATGGACCACTATCTTCGAACACTGAATATCTCCAAGTGTTGTACTTCCATTTCCTTGGATAATCTCTAACTTGTGATAAGAACCTCATATTATGCTTTGCTATTAGTGGTTCAGAAGTCAAAATGTAGGGTGTATGGAAAATCTTGACTGTCTGGGCTAGTTAGAATGACTCCTGCCCCACCAAATTCAACATTGATGAACTGTCAACTTACAATTTCCACCTTTGGTTATCTTTTGTGAAGGGTTCTTCTGGGATATCCTCCAATTTTTCTACTATAAAAGTAGCTAAAGCACGACCCTTAATTATTTCTCTTGGACTATATTGAATATCATGCTCACCTAGTTCAACTACATATTTCATCATTCTACCAGAGGATTCAGGTTTAATAAGTACCTGGCGGATCAGATGATTAGTCAGCAGCACAATTGTATGAGCTTAGAAGTAGGGTCATGGGTGTCTTCCTAAATGCGCTAAATCTAGAATTAATCGTTCCAACGCGTTGTATCGCATTTTAGGTCCCAGCAGAGCTCGGCTAACGAAGTAGATAAGGTGCAATTGTTAGTTTTTCTCCTTAATTAGAACTACGCAAATGGTTTTCGACGTTGTAGATATATACAAGTATAATACTTCTTCTTTATTCAGCGTTATAAGGGTTGGCAAGGAGTGGAGGTGTTCTCCCGGTTGTTGAAATGCAACTTCACACTCTTCGGTATTAGAACTTCTTTACTTTCTTTGATATCTGGAAAAATGGAGGGTATTACTCAACTCTTTTTTATTAGAATCGACTTAAGGTGGCTAAGGAACCCGTGAGATGTTAAACGCTGTTTGCCTTCTAAAGGAGATCATATTTTGGAGATGAGGATGTCTAGTGTGTGGTTGATGAGAGATGGTAAATATAATATATAATAATTTAAAAGGATGGAGTGTAGGTGAATTTGATGGAGTGTTAATTGTAAATGGTCTTACTAATACGAGTAGAAACTTTATACTGATTCTGTAAATAGTCATTGCTCATTTTATAAATAAACTAATGAGTAAAGAAATGTGTATATTTCTGTTTATTCTTTTTCATCTCGTATATTTTCATCCTTGTGTGGTTAATAGTCCCTTAAAATTAGTGTTTGCTTCATTCCACAAGTGACACATCATCCTCAAACTTATAGTAGTATAAATTTGTTATACATAATGGAAATTAGGTGCATATAATACTTTCTCTATTCCATGTCAAACTGCAGAAAGAGAAAATTCATTTCAAAAGTGCAGTTTGATCAAAAGTACAAAAATATCATGAGATGAAATAGGTAAAAACATATTACTTCATCAACAACCATCAACACTGCCGGCAACCACAACATCACCGGCATCACAAATCTAACAATTTTAGCCACACATATTCAACATCATCTCCGGTCATTAAAAAAATCAGAAACTAAAAATTCAAACATTCATTTAAAAAGGAAGAAGAATCCATTCAAAAAATACAATCCCCAACAACATAAACTATGGCGAAATCAATGAGTATCAAAAAAGGGAAGAAGAACAAAAGTATAAAAGAATCGATTTCTAAAATGAATGTTTTCAAAACTCCTTAGTAGTGTGCAGAACTCCCATCTTTGAAGACTATAAGCCACCAAATCTAGTTAAATATGAAGCAACATGGCTAGATCAGTGTTGCTAGCTCCAAATCAAGTTCACATCATCCCCGATGATTTGCTCAGAGAGGAGCAGTATAGATGCTAAGATAATGTCCATAAAAGGTAAGATTATAGAAGAACTCATTTAGAGATGGGATGGAGATGTGTAGTGAAGGAGCCGTGGTGGAGGAAAGAGCGGAAGTTTTTTATGGCGGTGTTGAATGTTGGGTGTATTTAACCCAAGTCCCACATTAAAAGTTGAGAAAATGGTTGTTCACTATATAAGTTGAGAATTCCACCACGTTAGTATGAAGGTTTTTGGGGTTGGACTCAATATCAAAACCGTGTAGGTTTGGCCCAAAGCGGACAATATCATACTAATGTTGATTGTGGTGGGTTTGGCAGTCCCAACAAATGGTATCAAAACCATGGTTGTAATCGGGACGGGGACTGCGTATGTGCCCAATGTTGAGATCCTCGATTGTGCCCTTGGCAGTGGCATTTATGTCATTGTGTCGAAAGTCTGCCTAACCAAGGTGGTTGTCAGGTGGCGTTTCCCGCAGTGTGGCGGCACTGCAAGATGGTCCGCGAGGATGAAAGACACTGTTGTGTGGTCTTTGGTTTGAGGGGGAGATTGTTGGGTGTGTTCAACCCAAGTCCCACATTGGAAGTTAAGAGAGTGGTTGTTCACTATATAAGTAAGAGTCCTCACACATTAGTATGCGGTTTTTTGGGGTTGGACCCAATATAAAAAACTGTGCGGGTTTGGCCTAAAGTGGACAATATCATACTAATTATGGCTGTGGTGGGTTTGGCAGTCCCAACATTGAATGTGACGGAGAAAATGAGGGATTTGAGTTGTATTGACCAATTTGTGTTAGGAATCATGATATAAACTGGGTAAAAGAGTAGGTGGGTTTTGTACATTTTAAGTGAAAAAGGGTATCTTGGTCATTTGATTGTAATATCATTTGTAGTTTTTCCTAATAATAAATTGTGTAGTTTGATTCGAGACAGATCAAAATAAAGTGAGCAAATTGGTATGAGATGGAGAGAGTAATCATTTGAGCTATTTCTAAAATTTATCATTGAACATTATTACAACAAGGGTAGATCAGTCTTTTTACACCAATAACAATCAGGCGGGACATCAGTTGGATAAGCTTAAGGAAAGTTATTGAAGGCTGAACTGATCTTAGATAGAATAACCAATTCAGATAAGTTATTTCGCTGAATTTGATCAATATAATTCACAAGAAATCATGGGATTTTTTTTTATGAAACTCATAGGCATTTCTTTTTTAGCTTTCTTCCCTCCAACTTTCCATTCTTTCTCTTCCAAATCTATACTTTCTCTTGCAAATTACCTCTTAATTCAGTAATATATTTTCAGATTGTTACAAAAACCCTTGTGTACAAATCCACAATGGTATTCATGACAGAGACCACGTGGCAATGGCAAGGCTCAGGCTGTATTGGGCTTGTGTTGTAATGGGCTCGTTATAATTGAAAGACAAGTCCATCAACCGTACTGCGGGATTTTGGAATGAATAAAAATGAGAAAGAAGAAGAGAAGGATGATCGAGTGATGAAGAATGCCAACAAAATCAAGCAAAAACCGCCCTACTTCCCTTGCTATTGAAATCCCAGTCTCAAAATCCTCAACTTCACCCAGTTTCTGTTCAAGGTAAGCTCATTTATGCCCGAATTCATGGTGTTTCTTTCTTAAGCCTTTTGAATTGGCTGCTCAGTATTTAAGATAATGCCAAATTAGCGTTTCTATTTGTTAAATTTAGCTGAGTAGAGTATGATTCGAGCCCTTTTTTTGGAGTTACATAGTTAAGGTTGAAATCTCGTATATGTTAGTACATAGTAGTATGCTGTAAAAACTCATTTCCATGCCTTTTCTTGGCTATTGAAGTGGGCAATTTCAACAGGTTTTGACAGTGTTTCCTCTGTTGTAGTGTGTAGCTGAGCTAGGTTTTTGGAATATTGGGCGGTGTTATGGATAAGTCTGGAAGTTTGGGGTTTGATGATGCCAGCTTGAGTGTGAGAAAGAAGAGGAGCGTCCGTCCTCGGCTTTCGCAACATCCCTCCCCCTCGGATGATTCACCTTGCTACGACCATTCGTCGTTGGCATCCACCCCTTTGTCAGATGGTATGAGCAAAGCATCCAGCGAGGAAAATGCATCCCAGGGTTCTTTTATGTTGGAGAATGTGAACCACAGTGTTTCTGGAGGATCGGAGACCAACCTGTCTGAAGCTGGAAACGTTGGTAAACCTAAGGATGAAGCTGTTGTACGAGTGGGAGAATCCAATGAGGCTTCCGCCGGGAAACTCACCAAGGTTAGGCTTAAGGTTGGAGGTGTTACTCACACACTTCAAGCCAGAACTTCTTCTCAAGGTTCCTCATTGCCTGCCTCCTCGGAGGCAAAGTCTCTCAACCCTGCTGATGCTCTTCCTGCTCAGCACATGCCGATTACAGAGGTAACTTTGTAGATATCACAAAGCTATTTCCTGTAACCTCTAGATTCCGTGCTTGTTCTAGATTAAAAGAGTGATTTTACTTGGTTCTTTTGGTAGCCTTTATGTGAAATCTTGTAGAATTGATTATTGAAACATGAATATGGTATTTACCATTTACGAACTTAACAGTTGAGCAATTGATCATAGAAACATGAACATGGTAGTTACCATTTACCAACTTATGAGTTGATGAACAGAATTATCTGACACACTATGATGGATGTAGCATCTGGTGATGCTAGAAGGGATTAAAAGGATAGTAGCGTTTGCAGGTCCACATGAAATAGACAATAGCTTGAAATTGGAAGTTAGTTGTTTTGACCTTATATTCATATATCTCGTTTCTTAGACATCTCTGGGACCAAAACAAGTTGCTCATGTGATCACAGAACCATGTTGTCCTCCCAGCATCTCTAAACTGCTCTTGCTCTTGTTTGAATCTGAACATGATCTCTTGCTGCTCAATTTTTTTTTGGAGCTGTGTACCAACACATGAACATATTACTCACCTGAGCTGAGCTTCTTTCTACATCTTGCAGGATTGTCCTGGTGATGGCCATTATGTATCAAAGGACAGGGAAAGTCGATTGCGTGGCATTCCGTGGAAAGATTTCTCCAAGAGTGGTTTTACAGTGAAAAGGCATAGTACAGTTGAAAGGATGCCTGAACAAGGCATCTCCCCGGATCAGTTTGGTAATTATGATTTATCTCGTAAGAGCAAGCGCGTTCATAAGAGACAATTAGTAGCAGAAGATTTTGATGATGGAGAAAACAGTAGTGATGATGAGATCCGGTTTCTTGAGAAAATTAGAGCTATGAGACATGTTTCAAATTATGTTGCAGAGGACGAGGGCATAGATGAAGAAGGCAGTAAGAAACAACGGAGTCTATCGGGGGTCATTCACAGTGAACTTTATGGTAATTATGTCGATGAACATAATAACAGCTCTACATCGGACAAGGAAAGTAGGAGGGTGAGATCTATTCAAGCATCTGAAGATACTGAATATTTCCAAGATGAAGAATTACTGTCTGATGATGAGCCTGAACCAAAGAAGAAACGAACAAAGGACTTGATAGATGCCCCTGGAGTTTCTAAAGGCGAAATGGCAATCACGACGCGCCGACGTATGCTCAAAATTGGCAGAAGTCATTCTTCCTTATCTAGTGCCAGCTTAATTGAGTTCCCAAATGGATTGCCTCCTGCCCCACCTAAAAGTGAGCGTTTCTTTTTTATTGGTATATCTTACTCTATTTTAGAGGCATCTGAAGCATATGATTAATCTGATTATTGTTTATGCTGGTTTGGGTGATAGAGCAAAAAGAGAAGCTAACCAAGGATGAGCAGCAGATAAAGAAAGCCGAGGCTGCTCAGAAACGTAGGATACAGCATGAGAAGGCAGCTCGGGAGGCGGAGGTTACCAACTTCGTTTTCTTGTCTGTTTATTTTTGGAAAGAACTACACATATTGATATTTAAAATAGGGGCAGTATGTCATTTGCAAACAGATAACAATTGTGATTTACAGGCTGAGGCAATTAGGAAGATTATGGGCCAGGATTCAAGTAGGAAGAAGCAAGAGAAGAATATCAAGAGGCGAAATGAAGAGCGCGCTCAGGTAACAGAAGTGGTTTTCATTCATCTTTGTATTATTTTTGCTTCGAGATCTTTATCAAAAAATATATACCACGGTGCAGGAGATGGCTACAAACAAAGCTCCTTCTTCAAATTCAGTGAGATGGGTTATTGGTCCTTCAGGAACTACTGTTACATTCCCCAATGAGCTAGGCCTCCCCAGCATACTCGAATCAAAACCTCTTAGGTAAAAGTCCTCATTTGCATAAAAGCCGACTATTAGAAACATAAACTTCTCCTCTCTGATTTAACGTGTTTTCATGTTCAGTTATCCTCCTCCACGTGAAAACTGTGCCGGCCCATCCTGTACAAACGCGTACAAGTACCGTGATGCGAGGTCAAAATTGCCCCTCTGCAGCCTTGGTTGCTACAAGGCAGTCCATGAAAAAATGCAAAATGTAGCTTCTTGTTCGATTTGATCAGCATTAGGCTAGTATGCGCACTCCATCAGTCGTAGTAGGAATGTGAAGTTTTAGCCTGTCTTATAGAAGCCTGGACTGGAGGCTGTAGAATGGAAGAAACTGTAGTAATTGAGACAGATATTCTTGAGTTTTAAGTTCATCTGTGGATATTAGTGCTATGCAATTAGAATCTTCACCTGGTAGTGCTATTTCGTTTCTTATTATATCTATTAAATGCAAACATCTAATTTTAGCCATTGAAAACTTTAAAAAGTCAGTTAAATATCATTTACAAAACGCATGCTATGAGTCATAACCTCACCATCACAAGCAGAGGTTGCAGCTTGTTTAAGAGCAGTAATGGCTACTTTGAGAAATGATCCCACAGGCTAACCGGGGAATACGGATTCTTCAATCTTAATATCATCAATAAGGCAGCCAGATGCAACACCATGGGAAATCAAAGGAACCATTCATTAGATATTGCTCAAGGCTTGTCGTCTAAATACCTTCAAATGTATTAAACTTTGTCGTAACTTAATTTCCAGTGAGAACTAATAATCTAGGAAAAACTCAAAAACATTTTTATTGTCCGACAAATATCTGAAACTAATCCAGCTGATTCTGTTAGTGCTACCTCGTTGTAATGGTTGAGCAAGTTTGCTAACTCCATAGAATCTGTACATACTTGGAAATGCCAAAATTGTAACCCCATTAAACAAGCCATCGCTTCTGCAGCTAGCGGTGATGCTGATGCCATGTGTATCGATTGGGTGGTTCCATGTTTTTGGAGACTAGGAACAAATGTCCATGCTGCTGCACCATGGTAAGCTTGTTTCCAGAATGCTCCATCAATCTTAACTGTAGGTACAATCTGTGGTTCTTCATACTGCTGACGAGCAATTATCTCCTCCGCCTGCACTAAATCTACATCTTCGATGTCCGCATGCTGTGATCTCCTGTTATCTGCTTTTGTTCCCTCATATGCCAGTTGCACCCAGAGATATGGTTCTTTTTGCTGATTTTGAAAAACTTGAAGATTTCTTTGCATCCAGATTTGCCATAGCAAATGACAGGATAACACAATTTCCTCTTTTCGTGGTGCCCTCCGCAGCTAATCCGCGAACCATGTTGTAAAATCCAAGTACCTTGATCAAAATCAAAACCTAGTACCGATGTTCTCCAAATTCTTTTGGCATGTATACAGTCCTTGAATAAATGATCAATGTCTTCCTCACTGCACGTGCTGCATCCCTGACATGTTGAGTCTTAGATTATTCCTCTTCGATACAAGTTTTCCCTCGAGGGAAATTATCTCAAATTGGTTGAGTGGTATAGCAAGTGAAGTAATGTTGTTGCTAATACAATGAATGAAAATAGCCCTAGAAATTGCAAGCTCACATCTTCAAAGTACAGAAGGAACTCGCAAGTGCTTTTGCTAGTGAGGTAACAAATGTGATCGTTGATGAAATTGGAGATGTTTTTCTCTATTGGTTGATGAGGCTAGAGATGCATCAATAAAGATCAAATGGGGGTTGTTTTAAGATATGTCAACAAACAACGATGTGGTCTTGAACATTTTCTTATTGTTGTGCATGTGCATAATACTTCAACTATTATTTTGAAGAGTGTTATTGATGAATTGCTTGCAAAGCATAAATTATCACCGTCAAAGTTGAGAGGTCAGGGTTATGATGGAGCCTCAAATATGCGAGGAGACTATAGTGGACTGAAAGCTTTGATATTGAATAAAATCTCATCTGCAAGGTATGTCCATTGTTTTTCTCACCAGTTTCAATTGGTTGTTGTTGTTGCTAATGTTAATGTTAATAGATCTGTGTGTGGGTTTTTTGTTTATCTTGTTGCGATTGTGAATTTAGCTAGAGCTTCATGTAAAATAAAAGACATGCTTCTTGATTTAGAACATGCTGGAATTTTAGAGGGATTGGAGAATGGGGGATATTGTGAGTAGAAGAGACAAAAATCAAGAGACTAGTTTGAGAAGGTCGGGGAATACTCGTTGGGGATCACATTATTCTACTATTATTCGTTTCATTACTATGTGACCTTCTATTTTGCAAGTGCTTGAAAATATCCACGATGATGGTGACTCACAACTTAATATATCTTCAGCGATGGGTTTGATTGAGCAAATGGAGAGTTATGAATTTGTTTTTGCGATGCTTTTGATGAAGCATTTGTTGGGAGTTGTAGAT
>JAULKM010000008.1:16249521-16259993 GCA_032355605.1 Rubia tinctorum
CAACAACAGGACCCCCAACAATAACAGCAAGCTATTAAACATTCAAAACAATAAAACATAAAAGTGAGCTCTTTATCCTCTGAATCACTTTCAAACCCCTTCTCCCAATTCTAGTCCTTCAGTGCTACTCATTGATACCTTACTGAAAAATCCAATTAGAGCAACAGGAAGAAGACTTCGATAAAGCAAAGCAATAGCAGCAGGCCACGCAAAACTCCAGAGCTGCTCCACAAGATTCCCAGCCAAGCAATTAGCATATAGAGCTGGGTGATTTTATCAAACATCAGACACTCATTGGATAAATCATCACAGATAAATTTCGACAGCAAGCAAAGATAGTCGAATACTTGGATAATCTCAAATGATATAGTATATCAAAGAAAGGGACTTGAGATATTAAAACACAACTTTAAATGATATGGATCAACTAATTGTGCAAATTTTTGCATAAATCAAACATATGAAAACAAAAGCATAAGAAAAGAACAATCTATGCATGATCACATTTATACCTAACGATGCAGTTTCATGAGGAGACCATATATCAAATAGCTTGAGATGCATGGTTATCCAGCTAATAAGCCACGGGGTGGATCCTCATTCCGCAGCCCCAAAATAGTAAAGAGCATCTAGGTTGGCGTTTTTGTAGAGGGGAAAAACCTATTGCTTCGAGACGTTTTTCAAGAAACTTTTCAGGAAATGAGAAATATATTCATCGTATTTCTTCTTCAATTTTTGGAAGGGAATATTGGGTAAAATTTTGAAATGCAGAAATTTCTGAGTAACATATTTAAGATTTTATAGTTCCACACAGGTATAAATATATTTTGATACTAATCAAGATAGAACTAACCATACAATCCTGCAGGATGAGCTGGAGTTGCAGCTAAGACGTTCTGCTCTTCCTTTGACAACACCTACATGGAAAAAAAAGGTTAAAATGTCAAGAAAAAAGCTCCTACTCTCAAGTATAACAGATTAACAGGATATAGAGAGTGACAAAAGAGAGGAATGCAACACATACAGGCAATGCTATCAAAAGTGTGTCGACAAAAGTGTCCTGAGACAATAAATTAAGTGGTTCGGTCTCCAAGACATCTGATTGCAGGTGGACAACGGGGATCGGACAATTCAGATCATGAACAACTGAGAGAGGACAATTCAGATCGTGGACAACTGAGAGAGGACAAGTCAAATCATCAGTTGTGAGGTCTTCTGGAATTCCTTCCTCCGTCTCCATGGGACTAAGAACATCGGTGTTTGTTATTGTACACTTGCTATGGAAATGCTTTAGCCTGTGACAATTTTAAGAAAGCAGCAATATCAATTCCTCATTGTGTCACTTAACTCCAAATTGTCAACTCCTGATTAAAAAACAAATTCTCCAAAAGGTACAAAATTTCTACTTTAAGAAAAATCCAAATGAACCCGTTTCTGTTTAGCTCCAAATTTGCATCTTTCACTTATACTAGCATTTCTCACTGTATTTCTTAAAAGACTTACTTCTACAAACTTGTCCACAAAATTTCTCGTAAAGGGACAAAAAATCCAAATTATACTCCAACAATTCCATAACATAAACCCAGTTTTCTTGTGCACCCCTTTGCTCAAAAACTGAACCTTTTGATTAGAACATTTCATCTGTCCCACTATTATTGTCCATTCGTACCCATTAGTTTTTGTTATGCTTTGGTTTATTCCTAATTTACTTTCCCTAACAATTCTTATTCCCTAAAATAAATCAATATTGGAAAGGGCACACGATCAGATATACCTGGAAGGATGAAAAGAATGACTCAACCATCGAGAAGAAGAGAAGCGGTGGCGTATTGTAAGAGAGGGTTGGCGGCAATTGAAGGTGACAGGCGCAGTAATGAAGATGGCAGCCATTGCACCGCCTTGAAGCACCACTTCCGATGACTACTCATGCAGGCTTCTCAATCAAAGGAATGAAGTATTTCGAGAGACCATTCAATTGTTGTTTTGTGAGGATGAGGAAATGTATGCAGAATAAAAGGGTGGTGTGCTGATGATTATCTTGAAAATTGGATGACAACACGAAAGAAAGTAAGGGCAACTTGATACTGGAGTACTGGATAGTGTTGCAGCCATGAATTTGGTTGCGCTTACGTGGATACTGTGGTCTCCAAACTTCTCCTCGTATCGCTCTGCCCCCTGCCGTTTCTTTCAACTTTCATTTATTTAGTAAATCACGCCTTCTATTTTACTATCACACGCAGTAGTACGTATAAATATGTATTTAATTTTAAAATTTTAAAAATAAAATGAAAAAAACAAAATTAAAAATCCAGACTTCTTCTTTCCCTTTCCTTCGCCACTCGCCAGCCGCCACCATCTTGCCGCCGCCAGTAGCCTCAAATTCGTCGAAAACTTTTGTGCAGAACCACCCCACATCCCCGCTTGAAAACTCATATCCCCCGCCGACGTGAAACATTTCCGTTTTGTGGACTTTTGTGGAAACGAGAATGAATCAAAGAACCAGATCCGACGAAAGCAAGATCTTCCACCTCGTTTTTCCGGAGACGAGGAAACCCTCTCATGTGATGGTTCTCTGCGGTGGAAACGAGAAAAAGGGTGTCAATTGGAAACGAGAACAAGGGCGTCAATTGGAAATGAGAATGTGGGCGTTGATTAGAAACGAGAACTGTAGGCGACGAGAAGAAAGGAGAACCAGGCCATGGAGGGGAAACGAGAATCGAGCTCGACGGGGCGGCGAGAATGGGGACGCTGGTAGGGCGATGAGAACTGAGTCGGGGCAGGTGGACGAGAGCTGAGCGGGTTTAGGTCTGATAAAAGCCACGACTGTTGGGGCGATGAGATCGATGGTGGGGCTTGGGCAACGAGAACCCGATCAACGTCGAGGCTTGAGCGACGAGGTCGACGGAGATGGGCGAGATGGAGAAGACCCCGGAGATAGCCGAAGAAAACACCGGAGAGATGAAGAAGATGCCAGAGAATATCACCGCCGGCAAACATCATCTGTCAGCCGCCGAACATTCTTCAATTTGGTTTCAGATTTATTTTAAATTATTATTCATTATTTAATTTTTAATTTTTAAATTAAATTCAAAATACAGATAGTATTTTAACAGTACAAATACAAAACGTGATTTAGTAAAATATAGGAAGTAATATAGATATTCACTTTATTTAATTTTTGCCTTTTGTAATTGTACTTATATTTTTATTTTCGACATCAAATATTTTTAGAAAAAATTTTAAAATGGTATTTTTTAAAATGTGTAACATGTTTTCCATCTGTCCATAGGAATATGCATAAAGTGACAACATAAATTTTAATTTTAATGATTTGAAATGACTAAATTACTCATGTCTTCAACTTGTCAAATCTTTTCTTCTCCCCTCAGCCCTGCCTCCCAGCTCTGCCTTCCCCACAACCCCACCTCCACCTCCGCCCCACCTTCATACCCCTGCCTCCACCTTCTCCATAGTCCCGCATCTACCTTCGCCCACAACTTCACCACCAAGTACGTCTAATTGAACGTCGACGCTGCCTCCACGAAGTCGCACTCCTTCAAGAAGATCGTCTACCAAAGACGCTCAGGAAACCTCCGCAACATGCAGCACTATAACTACTCCAGAAACCTGCGCGGCTCCCGCATCGAAAAAATCACGTGGTTGTACGGCTACGACATCTGGTCGAAGAAAGAAACCTGGAGATGTTGAGCACGAAAGAAGGCGGTGGAAGAAAGCCATGGGTATGTAAGATGGCGGAGACGGAGGCGAAGGGTGGGGATAAGATAGAATGAGTGGTAGCGGAGGTGAAAGCAGTAATGGCATAGGTAATTAGTGGTGTCGGAGGATGGGCTGAATGAGCAGGAAACATTTAGGGTTTAAGAGGGTGGAGAGGATAAGCTAAGCCTATTGGTCAAATTTCATGTTTCTAAGGGTAATCACGTCTTTTATAATTTAGAATTTTTCTTAAAATGGAAAGTGTACAGATTTTCCTGGGACAGACAAAAAGGAAAGTGTGCAGATTCAACTAGGATGGGGGGAGTAGCTAAAACTTAAACTATCCCTACCGTATATCTCTTGTTGCTTGTCTCCACTGCCTCCATATTCTCTCATCATTCTTCATTTGTCACTTTTATTACTGAGTCGCACTGATGATGGACTTGTCGACAACTAAACAATAATCGTTAAGTGTCGGAAGTGGGGACTACTACAACACTGATCCTTCAGTATGGTTGAAATATAATTGGAATTCAAATGAAAGTGCTAAGATATCAATGTTACGTTTAAGAGGACTTGACCAAAAGAACTTTGACTGATCGATTCTCAAATTTTAGTAAATAGTGAAGAAAGATTTGAGTGCGAGAATTGAGTCCAATAAGATAATTTTAAAATATCTCTTTTTAAATTGGATTATTTCCCATTAATTTTAAAGTAACATATTTATCTTTATAGGTTATAAAATATTACACCATTTACTAGACTTATTTCTCATGTTTCAATGAATTTTTTTTGTGTTTTCTATTAGGAAATTTCAAACAATGATGATCATTTGGAAATTTCTAAAGAACCTCAAGAGGCAACGGTAGTGATGGAGACTCGAATAAATGCTAAGAAGAATAAGAAGAAAGACATGGTTGAACGGGGTAAAAGAAGAAAAGATGTCATTTGGTTGGGAGCACTTCAAACCAATTGTTGGTGACAGTGAACATATGAAATACAATTACTATGATGATCCTACTTATTCTGGAATTAGGAATGGAACTAATGGCATGGAATGTCATGTCTCTAGGTGTAAGGAAGCGTCTTTTAACTTTGATAAGAGGCAAACTACATAGGATTTCATGTCCAAAACTAAAATCAATGATGATGATAGCATTGAGATGGTTAGTGTTCCTATGTTGTGGCGACATGATCAAGAAGTCATTAGGGTGATTATGAGTTTCCATTTATTTTTATTGAACGTGAGAATTTTTTTGAGTTATGTGGAGTTGCCATTCCTGATTTTGTTCCCCGTCATGCCCTAAAATTTCTAGGAATTGTTGTGGTTTTTTTTGTTGAAAGAGGGGAAATTTTAAAGAATTTACTTGAGAAGTTATCTTCTGGAGTGTTTCTTATCACTGATATATGGATTTTTAGGTAGAATTTTCCATACCAGAGTCTCGCGGCTTATTTTCTTGATGATAATTGGAGATCGCATAAGACAGTGGCAAACTTTAGTCATGTTCATGGTAATTCGGGGGAGTTTATTGTTAAGATTTTTTAAAAGAGCTTGCAATAATGGGATCTTAAATGGTTTTGACTGTAACTGTTGATAATGTTAATCTAATGACATAAAAATACAATACTTGAAAAGTTTTTGAGCTTTAGGATGGTTGCGTGTCGAATGGGGAATTTTTTACATATGAGATGATACATATTTTGAATTTAGTTGTTAAAAATGGTTTGAAAGATGTTGATATAGCTATTATAAAAGTTTGTGATGTTGTGATGTGTGTGAGGTAGGGATGGGGTGGGGTGCAGGTGCGGATTATGGTACCTCCATACACATGCCCACCAAAATATTTCATAACATACTCTTCTCATCACCCATGGTCGGTACAACATTAAAATCCACCCATGCCTTATCGGATATTATATAAAATCCATCACCACCACTTAGATTTCCCTACCCATTTCAAATTCTTTATACTCATCCCACTTATATCTCCAAATACACCTGAAATTCGCTTTATTATAATAATTTTTATATTAAAATTTGTAAAAGTATTTAGATGAATATATTATAGATTAGATGTGTGCATTATGAATATATAATCATATTCATTATATTTATTATATATAATTAGCGGGTATACAATAGGTTTAATGGGCGAGGCAAATGTGAACTAATATCCATGACCGACCCACTATCCATGGCGGATATCATTTTCATATACATACCCCCAATCCTCCATCAAAACTACCTCTATGTCTGCCCCATTAGGGAAGATGCGGGGAAAACCTCAACCAAAATCTACCCTACTAACATCCCTAGCGTGAGGTCTTCTCCATGATGGCTTTCAACTGCAGCACAGTAGACAAAGTGTCCACCACTAACTTCTCGTACAAATTTTTCATCGGTTATGCCATTCATATATCCTGAGATATCGATGGTATCGGTTATATTGATAACACCTAGTCCCTCTTCCATGTAGCGCTTGTAGAAGACCGTCATTGATTCTTTAGACTTCTCCCGATGATTTAGTAAATACATCACCATCTTGGTGAACTTCTTCAGTTGGTAAAATCTTGTGAGCAAGATTTGACCAAAGGCATGATAATAGGTTAGCTTCTCCCTTGGTAAGGATTCGAACAGTGTAGGGGTTTGCCCCTACTAACTTGCATTTAGTGTCAAGAGAGATTTATTATGACATCATGACCTGCTAATAAGTCGTAAGTAACTGTCCAAGATTGGACTCTCCATGTGGGAACATTATCTAGAGATTTTTCATCAGATTCCAAGAGGTTGTTGTTATGATCAGTATGAATGGTGAGGGCAATGGTTGTCCTTACTTTCCCATCACATGCTTCAACTCTTGAACAATGGTGTTGAGTTTCCTATCCACCGTGAACCTCTCCGTCGTTCCCACGTTGTCAGTGTATTATTTGGTTATAACCCATCATTGTCGTGTGAAGACGGGTCGTTGTTTGAGCCAAAGACTGTGTGGTTTGTCATGCGATCAAATTCATCCTCAGCTGCTGCCCAAACACTTGCCCTGATGTGTGAAGTAGCGGAACAATCCCCTGGTTAACGATGGTTGACTAATAAAAGGATGACTATGTCTGATAAGCGGCTGATCCAAAGTTTAAGACAGCTTGCATAGTAGAAATCAAGATCGACTGCATCTGTTATACAATCGGTTCTTGCATTTGTGGTAGTTGCAGCACTGCGGGCTCTTATGTATACATCTTTATCCATGGAAGCAGCGACACTGCCCACTTTTCCTGCATAGGTACTGTACTTGTGTCTTTGTATACCTCGTTGTTCCTCCATTGGCAAACTGCATCTCGTTCATTAATGTATATGGGATGTAGTCGACATTAGGGTTTGTCTGGGATGGATGATGCCTTTAACTTTTCTCGTAACAGCAATATGATTGTGTTGTTCCTCTACAAATATGGTGAAGTCTGTTATGTGCTGCTGGATGAAAGCTTGTCTGTAAACTAGTTCTCCGGTATCTAGTGATGCTATGTGTGCATCCCTGGGATCTTCGAGTTCCTCTATCATAGGTATATGTGTTGCTTTGTCCAGGATAGGATTAATGAGCAATTTTATGATAACCACAAGATGGACTGAAGGATTGCCTGTGTTTGACAAAGTGACTGTCGCCTGGGAATTGGCTAAAGGTGGTGGATCTATTGTCGAGGTTTAATCCTTAGTGACAGACTAGTAGCCTCTTAGAGCGGATCCCCCCCATCAATCTGACTGGAAGCTGTTTGTGAATTTCCTCTCCTCATTAGTCTCTTTGATTGAGTCATTGAACAAGGTGCTCGATTGTTGACAATCAGGTCCCATCATTTGTACCAATTGATGGGTGTCAAACCACGTTTATGATAACTGAACCTTGCTTAAATATGTTGTTTAAGCAAGACAAACTCCCCGGGAAGTGTCATGGGAAGAAACTCATATGGCAAAGTCAGATCAAAAGTATTTAATATGAGTATTGATAATTGAACAAATATAACACATGAATACCTCAAGTATTTATAGGGGTTGATCCCCGAGAGATCATCCAATCACATTAGGATATATATTTACTCCCTCCGTCCCATCACTTTTGGCCCATTTATTTTTTCACGGTCTCCAATGATCATCTTTGACTGTCAATAACTCTTGCTACGTATACTTATTCAGCATAAAAAGCTGATATTTAGAAAATAGATGTTAAGATGAATCTAACAATATCTCATATGATATTTTTATCATATATATAAACTTATATTAATGGTCAAATTTTACTAAATTTGATTTGAAAAAGTTAAGGGGCCAAAACTTGTGGGACGGAGGGAGTACTTTCCTTACAACAATAGTCTTCTTAACATAATAGAGTTACCATATTCGATATGCGATGAGTGGACCTAGAGTGAAGGTGTAAGCAAATTTAAAGATATTCCATTTGGATGATGGGCTTCGACTATCAGAAAGCATGATATGACCTTGGGCCCAAATGTAGAATAGTAGCATGGTTTTCATCATGAGGGGGAGCTACGACTCCAACCCTTATCAGTTGGCAAGATGCAATGAAAGTAGATAATAAGGCCCTGGTGAGGAATAAGACTTGGTCTTCGTTTCTTGTAATACTAATATGACTCATGTTAAGTGTAAGTGGATTTTCAGGATAAAGTGGCACTCATATGGTTCAATCGAGCATCACAAGGCTCGGTAGGTAGCCTAAGGATTATGTCAATTGGAAGATCTTATTTTTTTAAAGACATTCAGCAGTGTCATCAAACTGACGGCCATTCGGCTGGTTCTATCTATTGTTCTCTCTGAAAATTGGTGCATTCGACAACTTGACATTAACAATGCTTTCCTTAATGGTGATTTGTCGGGGAAGGTTTACATGAGTCAACCAAGGGGCTTTGAGGATCCTACACATCATAATCATGTGTGCTGATTAAACAAGGTGTTTTATGGTCTCAAACAATCTCCAAGAGCTTGGCTTAACAAGCTTAAAATATATCTTGTCACTGAGGGATTTTGATCTGTGTTTTATTGTGTTCATAGTTTGTGAGATTATTGTGATTTTATGATAATAATGTGCAGTTTAGGTGTGTTTTCTATGCAGATTTGATGATTGAAGAATTTTGAAGATGAAGCAAGAAAGATGTGAAATTGAAGGATTTTGGAGCTTAAATGGAAGCTTAATACTACACTTTTTCCCAACATTTTTTAATGAGATAGTATGCTCCAATGAATAATGAATTTTTATTATTCCAACATTTGAAGAAAAAGAAAAAAAGAAGCAATTATAAGAGACTGGAGATTGGAAGAATTAATGAAGAAATATTGCTTATTAATTTGGGCATTTATAATTTATATAATTATAAGAAAAGAGATATTCACTTTTCTTTTTATTATTTAGTTAGATAAAATAATAATTGTTGTTTTCATATAATTTTATTTATTTATAATTCTTTTAGAAGATTGAAAAAGTAAAATTTGGGACATATAAAATTATGCGCACGTAGGGCGGACGGAAGTTTTTTTGGTCGATAGTCAGATTAATTTCATTTGGTCTTAGTTGTTGCCGCAGGAATATTACATTACTTGGGTGAATAATTATTTTCTCAGTAGGTGCATAATTGTGTGAGCATCTAATTGTGCGCAGACTACAGTTTGTTTTTCTTAGTTCATGTCGTATTGATCATGTTTGATTTTTATACTCGATCCGTACCACTATAAATTGTTTGATTGTTTTTTGGAGTTCAATTTTATAAATTTTGACCTTAAATATAAATTAATCTATATATCATAAAAATATCATGTGAGATCTTGTTAAATTCATCTTAATTTCTATTTTCTAAATATTAATTTTTTATGCGTGATATTATAAGTAACTATATATATTTACGGTCAAACAAGTCCATTGAAGACCGGGAAAAAGTAAATGAACAGTTAAATTTTGTAAACTTTGACTTTAAATATAAATTAATCTATATATCATAAAAATATCACGTGAGATCTTGTTAGATTCATCTTAACTTTTATTTTCTAAATATATATTTTTATGCGCCGTTATTATAAGTAATTAAAGATATTTACAGTCAAACATGTCCATTGAAAATCATGAAAAGTAAATAAGCAATTTATAGTGGAAAAGAGGGAGTATTATCTATTTGTTTAGTTTAATTAATATGAGTTATATATCAGCATGGAATAACAAACATTAGTTTATGAATCATGAGACCTAATTATTTTATTTATGATTCTTACGTGTTCTTGATTGTTCTTGGTTTAATTTATTCTTAATGTGTTTAAGTCTGGCCAACTTGAATTTATTGGGATATTGCTCTCTAATTTCCCCAATACGTAATCGTTGCAAAGGCATAGTAAGTAGCGAGTTCTTGTGGAAGTTATACAAATAACTAGTTAATACTGTAACAGTAAGATGTGGAACGTGCGTTACTACTTGCGAATACTTGGGTAATTGATATATTAGGTTCTTTTCATTTTTAATGCTATTGAAATGTGTATCTAGTTCAACGAATACTTTCCGGAGACATCTTGGTAAAATAAATAATTGGTCAATTGTCGACAAGGTAAGAAAGAATTTGGAGGGTTTAAGCAAAATATTTGTCGTCCTATAACTGATAGATGCATATGAATCAAGTTAGTCTTTAAAACAATAAAAAAATGCTCTCTGGATGTACTCAACTGTTCATCCTTCTCTCTAAAACTTTTTCCGGCTAACACTCACCTTGCCGAAAACGGC
>JAULKM010000008.1:16260093-16270666 GCA_032355605.1 Rubia tinctorum
AATGTATGTCAACACATGCATATCATCTAAGAGTTTTATGATGTGTTGGGAGTTCAATTGCGCGATGATAAAATATTGTGGTACCGAGGACGATTATACGATGATCCCACGAGGACGTAACATGCAACTATTGTACCCATCTTTTCAGCAGGCCTCAAATATTAAGGGTGTCCTAGTTGTAGGGCTACCCTTGGAGGCCAGACGCTCACCGGATCACATGGCGCCGGTGCCCTCTTCTCAACGTTATGCAATCAAGGATTGAGGCTGACCTTCTAATTATTACAGATCTAAGGTGAGGTTAGTGCTTAGAAGCTCAGCAAACACAGAATGAGGTAAGCATGGTAATTAGAGGATGTGCAATGAGGCTCAATTCCGAGCTTAATTAAAAATTGGGACGGAATTGAGATGGAAAAACTCCACAGTGGGGGCTCAAACCGGGCTTCATTTGGAAAGAGAATTAAAGCTGGCTGAAAATTTGAGTTCGGCTCAATGATGACACAAGGGCCATGTGCCCTGACATGGTCAGCCACCTGCAATTCTCCCCCTCCCTCTTGCTGCCACATGGCAGCCACTGGTTGGGCCACGTGGCAGAGGAGTCCCTACCCATTTTTTTAAAAAATTTAAAATTTAAAACTTGAATTTTATTTTGTTTTATTTAAAAATTGGAAAAATGGGAAATTTTCAAAAAGAAACTAATTTTTGTTTTCAAAATCTAAATTAAGTTTTGAAACTTTTTAAAAATCAAAATTACATTCTTTAAAAAATATGTATGGTTCTTTTTAATTATGGTTTATAAAATAAAATTTTAAAATTGAAATTAATTTCAAAAATGAAATTTGAAGAAACAAAATCTAATTAAAAAATAGGTGTATTATTAAATTTTACATTTAAATTTATTTTTTTAGGTAAATTTATATAAATTAAATATTAAATGCAATATTAATGAGTAGGATATAGATAATCAAGTGAGGTCTATGGAATGAGCTTAGAAATGTCTCAACCACTGCGGGAGGAAAAATGGGTGATTTAGTTGTAAGCTCAATGCTAATGTAAAAGAGAGAGATTGATTATTTAATTAATTGAGTCAGATCATTTCCGTCTCACCATTGTACATGGTATAAGTGTGGAAAGAAACAAGGGCAAAGATAAGGGCACTTGAAGGCATCAAACAAAATTGGAAAATGGGGACCCCTTTCACACATGGGGGTGGGGTGCCCTTAAGATGGACCCAACCAGAAGCTAAGATTCTTTTTGCAATATGTTGGTTGGAAGCGCACACTACGTAGGTTCTTTTTAGCAACTCGTACATGCTGATGGTATAATTATATCTTACTATTTAAATTAATTTTCATAAAAAATAAATGCATAAATAATTGAGTATAAACTGTAAATATTAATTAATAAATATGAATGATTCATCTTTATAAACAAAATGGTAATTGTAAAATACTACTCTAGAAGAATGGAAAAAGTAAGTATGACAACTTTAGAAGAATGAAGAGTATTAATGTGTTATTACCTAATTTAACTTTTATTCTTTTCAACTTATCTACATTTCGGTTTCATGAAATATATCTTATTTTAATTATACTATTATTATTTTTCACAATACTTATTTTTTTTCCATTTCAGATTAGTATAAACTAACATGGCTTAATGCATGGTTCATAAACTTGCTATTTCGTTTCTCTGCGTAGTTTATTTAATTTGTATAAGAAGCACTGATGTTTAGTGTATTCCCCACCAGACCCCAACAAGCCTTGTCTTGCTTCATAAAGAGGAAGTATTTCACGTCTGTAATCCATTATTTCTTTGAAAGCTATGTATTGTTACATCATATCATCAAGATGAAGAGGAAGGGGAGAGATCCAATGAATTATTGTTTTATTTCTTCAAACTTTTAATTTTATTTTTTTAATTTGAGCGGGTTTTAAGGTCAAGTTGGAATTAATTATACAAACCCCTAATGATTTAATGCAAACCAACCTGGGCGGCATCGATTTGTGACTTCAAGCGTCCATTTAGTTATATAAGTATGATGAAGACATTATCTTTTGAGTTTTATTAATGTGATTTGTATGATGAACTACTCGTTTCTAATAAGTCAGGAGATTTTTATAATTCTAATCGCTATAAGAATTAAATATTTCGTGTAATCAAACACAAACTTTGTATATCCATTGTGATCTAAACTATGATTGTGGACGTTGTGTGGAGTGGGACACTAAAAGTATATCATTGTTAACAAATTTTCGCGGTAGTTTATAATTTTTTTTTAAAAAAAACTATTGTTTATCTAACTTTGTGATGAATCATGTATTGTCAGGTGTTCAATAAATCATGCACTGCACTGCTCAGCTGAGTAGTTATTTATGTGTAAATTTTATTTTATAGAGAGATAATTATACATTGAACATGTACTTATCGGCATGTCAATTGTTCTTCACCTACACACATGATAATTTTTAGTATACTGTACAAAATTTCCTGGTATTAAATAAGAGTGAAAGCGAATTTTGAATCGAAAATGATCCGATTAGAATGAGAGTACTCCCTCCGTTTCTCTATTAATGACACTGTAGGTACGAGTGTTTGAGTTTAGGTGAAGAAAATGAGTGGATAAAATTGAATGTAGAAAGTAAAATAAGTGGATGGTATGTCAGAAATCTTGGCTAAAATGGAAAGTGTGTGGCTTGAGTTTCAAAGGAGCAAAGTGGAATACATGACTATTTGCACAAGACACAACTGATCAGTTGTCTGTAAGTCGAATAATGTGCGGAATTAATGAACTGAACAAATTGTTCGGTAGGTTTATTTGGAGGGACAGTTTGCAGTTTTCAGAGTAAACGGGTAATTAATTACCAGCCGAAAGCAACATTCAATACCAGATCGAAAATATGGAGTCTAGTGCAAAGGAACCAAGGGAATTGAAGTTCGCATTAATAACATTTTGATGTGAATTCTTCCACTACATTATGTAAGGGGACATTTGTGGGCTGTGATTATGTGTTTATGGAACTTATTTCAACACACAATTTGGGGTCATATGCATGTGAAAGTCACCTTTTTCTGATTTTTTTTAAAATAATAATTTTGCTTATAAATATCATCCTACTAAACACAAGAAGGTATTTGATAACTAAAACTTCAGTTTGCCCATGACTCCGTATTTCAATCAAACAAGCCAAAGTTTTTGCCGACTAACATTTTAATTAATATGTCAAAATGAAAAGGCTAATAGAAAAGGGGATTTTGAATTAATTTTAATTACTAACATATTAATTTTAATGTGTCCATAAGTTTGCAGACAGGTCAATTATTATTTTTACCTTATCCACTGCATTTGTTAAATTATAATTTAAATTTTGAAAATTTGAAAATATATTTTTATATTTTATATTTTCACATTCAAATACATACTATTATTTGTTTTAAATTTTATAATATATATATAAATTTAAGGTAAAAGTCACTGTGTACTATCCATAAGCTTATGGAAAGCCCGTCTTTCTTGAAACTTTCTCTATAAAATTTATACTTGATATAAACTAGATGTTGTGAGTCTCACATTGGTGGTTCATAGAGCAATTGCTTAGCATATAAATTTATGATTTACCTCTTCATAGTACCAAATGGTTTTACATTAATGATATTATTCTCACGGAGAATGATGGTGCATTTATTCATAAGCTCATCGATCATGTGAATCATGAGTTTAAAATAATTGATCTTGGCATCTTACACCAACTAACAACTGTTTATCCAACATAATTTAACAAAACAGTCAAACAAAATAGCCAACAACTAATAATACTGACCCCCTTCTAAGCTGCACCTGCACATGTTTTTGTCAGTTTTTTCATGCCAAATTTGACCATATATAACTTTAGTTACATACACTAATAGTGTACATGAGGCACAAATGATATTGGTGTCTATATACTTATTAAAATTTATGATAAAACTTGTTTTGAAAAAACTGATAAAAATATGTGCAGATGTGACCGGGACGGGGAGGAAGTAGCTCAAAAGCAGCTCAATTGTGAAACGTATAAATTATGATTAAACGGATGGGTGGGTGGGTGGGTGGTTGCATAGCATAAGCACCGCCATAAACGCAGGGAGGGGGTGGCAGAGTAGCCGGGATGTGCAGTAGATAGAATAGGGGGTTGGGTGGCTCTGTAAACCTGGGCCTTGTTTGGACCATCCTCTCAATAGCATTTAAGAAACAGAAACCGCTTTTATCTCTTGCTTGGGCTTTGCCGGCTTCCTTCGGGTAAATATTTATTGTCACCAATGCTAAACTGGTAAGGTTTCAATTGCCGGTAAAAACTTTTAATTTCCACTCTGCTTATTTCGAAAAGGATGATGAATTGATTCTCTTCTCTCCAGTCTTTATATTGTGGGGTTCATCTTTTTAACCTCTCTATTTTACCCGAATTACTATTTTAAAATCATTTTCTTTTTTTAACCTCTCTATTCCGAGTTAAAATTCATTGTTTTAACTTTTTAAAAAAAATTATAACTTCCTTACATTATTCAAAGGCAAAGGAAAATACGGTCTTTCCATAGGCGTATGGAAAGACGAAATTTATTTATAATAATAAAAGGTAAAAGGTCTTTGTTGCAATATTAACGTTTTATTATGCAACGTGTAGTAGTTATAAATTTTATAATCCGGTTCATACAACCCAAAAATTTTATCTTCATTTCTTCTAATTTACACTTTAAACCTTGGTCTTTCCATGAGATGGACTCTTGGAAGAATAAGAAAATGAATATCTATAGGTCAAAGTTTAATTATTAAAAACTTTCATCTAATTTAAATAGTTAAAAATTTTAATAAAAATTTATTTGATAATAATAAATATATATTTTTAAATTATAAACCGTGCAATGACACGATATTACAATCAAAATTTCAAAATTTTGATCATTTTTCACATTCTATAAAATCTGTATGCATGCAATGGTGATAACGATAATGTTATTTTTTAAAGTGGTATTTAATAATATTTTTATCAAATAATTATATTTAATTTAATTATTTATTTATTTATATAATAACATTTAAATTTACGTCCGTTCAAACAAGAGTGTTATCTAGTCTAGTATTAATAAATGCGAAGAAGTACTTGCAGTCCCAACAATAGATTAGGCATGACCTTAAGCTGAGTGATGGGGATTATGGCCGATGTACGAACAAAAGAGTAAATGAAGAAACTTCAAGACTGACACCCAACGCTTCCACAAACTGGAGGGTGTGAGTGGACATACTCCCTCCGGTTTTTTAACATTGACACACTTGCTTTTGCACAAGAATTTAGAAATGTAGAATTAGTAGTTGGGAATTCATTGAAAGAGTAAAAAGTAAATTGAGTGGATGAAAACAATTTAGAATTTGCCAAAAAAGGAAGTGTGTCAATGTTAAAAAACTATCCAAAAAGGAAAGTGTGCCAATGTTAAAAAATCGGAGGGAGTAGTTGTTTCTGTCCATTTCAAAATGTACACTTAACTTTACATCTTATTTGCTGTTCAATTTTGATCACATATTTAAATAAATATATAAACAATAATATAATTGTTTGTGATATGGTTGGACTTGTCATAGTAAGTAGTTTTTCAAAACTACATTTTTATTTGATGTTATTATGCACAGTTAAACATACTAGTGACCGACAATTTTGTTAGTGACTCAATTTGGTTTGGAGGGAGTACTTGTTAGGTACAACAACTGTACAGATTCCTGGACAAAATTCTAAAAAGACTAAACTAAAACCCCTTAATTCTCCAACCTCGAACCGTGGAAATGGCTTTCATCCCACTTACCACTGTAGTGCGCTCATCAATTTGGGCCCTTTTATTGTGCATGCACGCCACATGTTCGATTACTTCCCTCACTGAATACTGGGTTCTGATACTTTACTGTATATCCCACAACTGATAGTACTAATGCAATCTCCTCCTTTTCCAATGCCATTTCTAAAGTATTTGAAGGTCTGGGTGCTGGTTTGACCACTGATTCAAGAAAATGACTCGCAAGAGGCGGAAGAATGCATCTTTAAGGAAGATGAAGGAAATGGAGGAACACTGTGAACATGTTTCTGATGATAATGAGGAAGCAGCGAAGAACAGGGACGGTGTTGATACTGATAGGTGGAGTTGTGAAGAGAAGTTTTTCAGGGATAGTTTCTATGAGAGGCTCATCAAGTTGAATGAATCATCAGGGCTCAGTTCAGTGTTAGTCTCTTCTTCAGCTTGTTTATTTTAGTCTGCCACTCTCATTTTATCTTTGGCGACTGTGTTCTTGGATGCATGCATGAATGTTTGATCTTGTAAAGTTGCTGTTTTGGGAATTTTCTAGGTAGAAAGATTGCCCCTTTTTCTTGCATTTGATCTTTTACTAAGTTATCTGAATCTCTGACCTTGCATTCTTTCAGCTTCAACTTTCGGGAAACGAAGCTGGATTTGTATCTTGTTTACAAAGAAGTGATTCAAAGAGGGGGAGCTTACGAGGTATTAGTATTACTAGCTCTCAGAACAGTTTGTTTTTTGCTGACCTGAAAATCCCGTTGCTCCGTTAGATGATGAGATTCGCTGGAAGTTCTTTAGCCTCATATCACATTTTTGTACTTTTAGGTTAATTTTATACCAGTGTAGAAGGATGGTATGCTAGCTCTGATCGATGCTGTTGAAATTGTTCATCACTACATCTTTCGTGGTCATGGATCATATGCCTTTTCTGTGTGTTTATGGGGTGTGTTTATGGGGCATCAAATACATCCACCGTATCCATTATAATAATACCAGTGTGGTGGTGTTTATCTATGTTTCTTCATTGGTAGCAGAAATGAGGAATTATTCTAAATGTTGCACTGCAAGAAACTTACCTGTACCACACATATTCCCCAATCTAACTTGATAGAAATAGGGGCTGGAGTTATATTTAATGTGTTTCAGTAACTTTTAGTGATACATATTAAGCATTTCTGAGGTTACATACTGGTTTAAAGATATCAAATTTCAGGTTTCAAGAACTGGGAAATGGAATGAAGTTGCATCTGCAGTAAGCATTAAAAGTAATGTCTCAATCTTGCCCAGCCAAATTCAGAACCTTTATGAAATTCTGCTTTTCCTGTATGAACAAATACATCACTACAGGACACCAAGAGCAGTTTTTGGTACGCAAACTTCTGTATCTGCTGGTGAATTTAATATCAGCTCCTTTAGAATTGTGGATTTCCTTGAAAAGAAGACGCATATTCTTATCCATACCGATTTTTATGAGTATTTCATTTTGGGACTCGTTAGATCTGATAAAGTTGTTTTCCCTGTCTATAATTTATTTTATTTTCAGCTAAAGGCTATGGTTTCGATTTTTCTGTAGGGAAAAGAAAATCTTGTGACAGCTCATCTGAAGATGATGATCAAGCAGAGCAGGGGAATTTTAAAGGGGGCAACCTGGTTTTTCAAGAGGTCCCGCTATGCGTTGACCTGAGGTCCCCGGAGGAAATTCAAGCAGAGAAAGGAAAGTTTAGTGCTCCCAATTTCCAATCACCAAAAGGTTTGTTACTTTAATCTTCTGTATACAACTCTAAATTGATTTGTTTACATACAAGTCCAAATGTCCCAGCCTAAATTACATTTGAAACCTTGATTCTGCACAAACCTTATTAAGCTATCTTATGTTTTGTGAAGAGTAAAAGTGCAAGTCCACATATAGCAGTAGTAATATTTGAAACTTGCACATGTGTGCAATCTTTAGTTAAACATCATCCATCTCGGGGTTTAATTTTAGTACTAATGGCATCTGAAATTATTTAAGGTAGCACTACAATGTTTACTTTATGTCAACAAGCTTAGGGAAGCATCCTAAATTGTTGTCTCCTCGAACATCATAGTGATGGCCTTCTAGACCATCAATTTGCTAGTGATGTATGCCTTTTGTAGTATGCGCTTCATCCTTGCAAGATCCTTCCTTTTTGGGTCACTAGTCTAAGCTAACCATCTATTATTGGTGTGAAATAATTAGTCCCCTACTGCTACAAAAACTTTATCATTATGGATTTCCTTGAACAAAAGGTGAGTGTCCTCAATTCTCATCAATACTAGCTAGTTTTTTTTTCTTGCATTTTGAAAGGGCCAAAATCTGGGGTGGTTTTTTTTTCTGAGCAGCTAACCATAAAAAATGATCAGGTGAAGAGTGTGTTTAAAATTGTTTTGTAGGGAAGAGAAAATCTTGTAGCAGCTCATCTGAAGATGATCATGCACAGAAGTGCAAGTGTAAAAAGGGCAACCTGGTGCCCAGAGAGGTCCTGCAACGCGTGGGGTCTAAGGAAGAAGATCAAGCAGAAAAAAGAAAGTGTAGTGCTCCTAATTCCCAAGCACCCAGAGGTATGTTTCTTAAACTTCGGGGTACAACTCGGAAATTAATTTGTGAAATGAGTGATTTAGACCTTAAGTAATCAACCACAAAGTGCCAAACCTGAACGTATCAGGCTAAGACGAGGTGTTTGAAAAGGCTTGCTTTTAATTCCCTGATTTTTTCAATAAAATATTTCATCATCTGATTCATGTATATGATGACAAATCATGGTTTTTATACTCTGCTGTAAATAAAGGCTTACGACTCTTTCATCGAAGAGACTATAGCCTTAATATCTTGGATTGCTTCCCTACTGCTGTTTATCTTGAGCAATATCTGTTCTTAATACCAAAATAAATCCATATCAACTTCCATCACTTATTACGAAAGAGCTGAACGATTGTATAGTTGCTTGAATGTTCCTTCCCCTTGTGTGATAATGGGATTTTTCAAACTTTGGTAGGGCCTGGTAGACCAAAAACAGTAATTCGCGATCCTGCAGCCCCGCTAACAGCGAGGACTGGTTATCAGCTGTTCCTCAAAATGGAATGTGAGCGGTTGAAGAAGATACATGGGGACACCTATGCTAATTGCAAGGTGAGAGACATGGCTATTGAGGCATGGAGGCAGCTCTCTGAGAATGATCGGCTGGTATGCTTCCTAATTATGTCCTTGATTACTGTCTAATTTGTAGAACATTTACCCGTTTCTCATGTTTGCTCAAACAAACCTGGACCTCTGTACATTTTGACATATCACTGTAATATCTGAAATTAATCGAATTTATGCTTCTCAACTTTAGGGTATCATTACGTGATATCTTCATGAATGCTATCTACTCATACTCTGTAGGACACTGTTACTTCACTAGCGACTACATATGTTGTGGAAATTTTCATTTGTTGAACTTGCAAAGAAAAAGATTGTACAATGTTGGATCATATACTGTCTGAAGTAAAGTGTTTAGGTCTATTAAACTGATGATCTTGCTCACTTCTGATCCTCGCGCATCTCCTCATTGGCAGCCATATGTTGAAGCAAGTCGAAGGGACAAGGAAAGGTTCCACAGAGAGATGGCAATTTACATGCAAAACAATCAGAACAAAAAGGTTACTATGGCTGGAGATGTGCCCCCTGGGTCAACTTCAACTTCAACTTCAACCTCAGCTTATATCAACTTTAGCGCATCACCGGCTATGTATGATGACTATTATGTGACACTGGAAGGCAATGCTGGAAACTTGCGTGCGCCAGCTGAAAAGCCGCCCTATGAATCAGCCATCGAAGTGTTGAAGACAGCAAAACCAAATGACCCCATTTTCCAGATGAGTTGGGATGGGTGCTGCGACTCTCCGGCCACGCCTCATTGAACTGTGTATCAAATGGACTCTAAGCATCAGCTGTTAGGTAATTTTGATCTCGAAAGTTGATGCTCACTATTTTGATCTAGCCTGTAGTTTGCATAGAACTTCAGATGACCTCCCACTTATGGTAGACTGACATGAACATCATTTTGTACAATCCATCCCGCAGTTATATCCCCTAATGTCTAGTTGCTTACTGCATTTCTATTTTCACAGAAAAAGCTACTATACTCGAAAGCGGTATTTTTTATTTATTTGAGAAGACATAAAAAACAGTATTTAAAAAGGAACAATAAAATGAAATGAAAGTCTCCCAAATATGAACTTACTACTGTGCTCCTCCGATTTAAGATTAATTCGGGGGTTTGGAATTTTTTAAGGCACAAGTTCTAATTTAACAAATAAAGCAAGATAAGTTTCAATTAAGGCTGCAATTCATCCACAGCCGTCGTATGATGAGTCTTAATTTTAAAACCTTCCACTACTCATTTGTAACATAAAATTGTCCGTAGCACCCCACTTCCGATACCACAAGTTGTAGGAGAAGGTAAGCCACGGTAGTAGGCTCCCACTCGATACCATAGATTGTGAGTCCCACTTACGATACCATAGGTCATAGGAAAAGGTAAACTACGGTAGTAGCATCTCATTCTTGGTACCACGTGACGTGGGAGAAGGTAAGTCATGGCCCCCCACTTACGATACCACAGGTCATAGGAACAGGTAAACTACGGTAGTAGCGTCCCATTCTCGATAACACAAAATGTGGTGGGAGGAGGTAAGGGCATGTGCAGTCGTGGTATCTTAATTTTAAGAGACCATTTAAGAGACCAAAACTCTCCAC
>JAULKM010000008.1:16270766-16281837 GCA_032355605.1 Rubia tinctorum
TTATAACTACTACATGTTGCATAATAAAACTTTAATATTGCAACAAATACCTTTTATCTTTTATTATTATAATTAAATCCCGTCTTTCCATAAGCCTATGGAAAGACCGTCTTTCCCAAGACTTTGCCCAAAGAGAATATCAAAGTATTTTAGAAATTTGGGTAAAATTATATATAGATAGTCTTGTATGGGTCAACAGGTTGAGTCTGAGTTGGGTCTGAGTTTTAGTATTTTAGACCCAGACCCGTATCTAAAATCTAGACCCATACCCAGATCCGGTGGGTCTAAATTTTTTGGACCCATGCCCGACCCAATGGATTTAGACCCTGTGGATTTGACTCAGATCCTATACCCATGATCATCCTTAGCTGCAGTTTTGGTCAAGTGCTATGCAAAAAAAGAGAGGATTTTTTGTGAAGATATTCAATCAAGTTTCAAACCCGAATGTTTTTGTTTGGAATTCATTGATCAAAGGGTGTGTAGATAATCAAGAGCCATATGAAGCAATCTCCCTTTACCAAAGAATGGTGATTTCAAAATGTAGGACTAATTGGTACACTTACCCTCCTCTGTTCAAGGCATGTGGTATTTAGGATACACGGGTATGACTATCAAGGTGAAGATTCCGATCGGGGACAGTTCGGGGACGGGGACAGGGACGGAAATGCCATGGGGATGTCCCTTGAACGTCCCCGAACGCCGAATACGACTGACCGATCCAACAAACATTTGACTTGATAGAGGAAATATATTAGAGACGGATTAAACATTTTTCTGGTTGAGTTTTGTGCTCTGCCTTTTGTTTTTGTGTTGATTTTATTGTGCTCTGTTTTTATTTTCTGCTGTAGGTCTCAGTCGTGCTCTATTTTTTTGAGTTGTCCTCTATTTTTGTGAATCATCTTGGTTCCTTGGTTTGCTAATTCAAATATTTAGGCCAACTTTTACATCTATCCTTATATACAGGTTATAACATAATAGCACAAACGCATAATTTCCTTGTTTGCTGTTTTGAATATTTGGGTAACTTTGAATATTATATATATTATTATTATTATATTTTATCCGTACCCTTGCCGTACCCGTAACCATAATTTTTTATTTTCCCGTTTCCCATCCCCGTTTAGGTACCCGTCCCCGACTCGGTGCTACATAGTGTGGCATGCAGCAAGCTGTGATGGAAGATATGCAAATCCATGCTCATGTGGTGAAGAATTCGTGTTCTAATGATGGCCATGTTAGGAGTTCTGGGATTCAAATGTATGCGTGTTTTGGACGCCTGAACGATGCGCGAAAAATGCTGGATTCTGATGGAGAAACAGATGTGATATGTTACAATGCCATGATTGATGCTTACATGAAAGGTGGATCTTGTCAGATTCATCATTACGTCGAATTGGCTGAGATAGTTGCGGAGATTTTGCTTGCAGCCCGGATTTAAGCGTGTGATTAACACCGAAATGTGGAATTGTATGGCTAATTAGTTGTGAGAAGTACAGTATGTTTTGAATGCAAAACAAGATGTATGAGCACTTGAAGAGGTAGAAGAAAGAATGTATGGATGAACTTTCTGATACTAGTAAAGTTGAGTAGTAGATGTTTGTACAAATCAAACTACTACCATAAGATTATAGATAGAAGAAAGAATGTAACTATGTATGGATGAACTTTCTGATTGGTCAGCATTATATCCCATCCATTCCTAAACTAAACCACAAACTTTAACAAAAGGAAGATTCACCTATCTCAATCACCATATAATAGAAATTGTTTACTTTTTGGATGATACTGTCAACCGGGGATATTGAAGTCATTTTGACTAACCTAAACTAAAGTTGTTTAAAAATAACATACTAATATTATAATTTGTTACTGATTTAATTCTTTACTATATATAATCAATCAATCATAACTTATACTAATATTATAATATGATAGTGGTTTTAATTCTTTACTCTATATAATCAATCATAACTTATTAAAATAAATAACTTCTTAAGATATAAATAAAGCCGTAAATATCCCATTGTATATCACTGAAGAAAATTTAAAGAAACACATAATCTGAAATAACAAAATGTTCGATTTTTAAAAAATACATTGATAGAGTACTTCTGATAGAAATATGTATACATATTATTTATTTATTAATTTACGCATGACAAAGTCTTGTTTTAGATCGACTATATGTTAAATGGGGACATTTTATAATTAGTGAGACTAACAAGGTTATTTGATACTATTTACTTTTATTTATTGCAATGAGATACATATAATTATGTTAGTCTTTTAAAATGAAACTCAACATATAAATAATTATTTTTAAATAATTTGAATGAAATATTATAAAAATAATTAAAATTTTATTGTATTCAATATTTAACTATTTCTAATTATCTCATATAGTTTTTCTTAGATGACTAAACTTAAAAACTTTAAATAATTTTTTTTAAAATTTAAAGGTAAGACGTAAAAAAAAACTTAATTATAATATTTTAATTAATAATATCGCACAATGCGCAATTGTACTCTTCTATAACAGCAATTGAAGTGATACAATGCTATAAATCTGCCTGAACTTTGTTTCCAAATAGTAGCATGACAATTGTATCTTATACACTTATTTTAATATTGAGAAATTAAACTTTATCTTCAATATTTTTGACATTTTTAAACGCTACGTGAATACAATTATTGTACATTATGCATTCGATGAGAAATCATGCATATGTACATTACTGCCGCCTGTATTTTAATACTCAGACGTGAGACGCAAAATATATTGCATTAAAATGTTATTTTCTTAACTCTTTTTCTTTCCCATTTTACATAATTTTGGAAGAAATATCCAATTATCCATACATTTTCTCTTTCCTAGTTAGTCCAAATAGAGTCATCCAACCATGTAACAATGTACAACTATAACAGAATCCTACATCTTTTTCAAACGAAAACAACCATTAGGCCAAATTTTAAAAATAGCAATCAATAATTTAAAGTAATATAAATCATATCAAATTTGAATAAATTGAATAAAATTGAATTTAACTCCACTAAAATGAATAATAGTAGACCGAATTAGCTTTGGCAAGCATGGACCATCAACACTGATGAACACCATCTCTGTAGCCACCTCAGTCACCCGTTGGATAATCTGGAAATCTAGGTGTAGTTTCTTACATGATAACATACCATTGAACATACCTGGAATGAAGAAGGAACTTGTCCTCCCTCTAACTGACATCTTCAAGATCCACCCACAAAAAAGGACTGGTGATTGTTATGCACTTAACCGGATAGGAGTGAGTCAGTCTTGCAAGATGAAACACACTCCTTACTGGGAGGACTCAGAATATGTGTTCAACATGATTGCTTTCCTCTTATCGATGAATCCGACTCTTTGCAGGCCATCAACAGTCACACAAACATTACAAAGGCTCCATGGAAGGATATGGGAGATCCATAAAATAGTGGGAGACAGACCGATCACGTGGAAACACGCGCACATGCAGCAAGACACTACTGCTCATCTACTGGCTAGATCGCCAATTGCTCACTCTCCTGGCCTTACCATCTTGCAACCTAATGAGCTCACACAATCACTGAAGGCAGCAATCACAGCTGATAAGTTGGGGATCCCGTCCATCAGAATCCATTAGATCACACAGCTCACACGGCCGCTTGAACATTGTACTTGCAACCTAAAATTACCGATTTAAATCTCGGTTTAATGTGGTAATTAGAGGTTGCAAAGCTTTTGTAACCTGGAGATAGATAGGTTTTCAGATTGCAACATCATCTCTGGGCTCACTTTTATATTATTGGGATTGGGGACCCCTGATATATATCATTATCCCCCATCTTTCCAAAGATGGTTTTTTTTTTTGGAAAAAAAAACATGGACCGCATAACAGCAAAGGATATTATCGTCCCACAAAATTCAACTGCTAAACTCTGAAACTGAAACTCCCTCCCCGCCACAAAGCCAACCTCCAAATACACACACAAACGATGGCCTTGGGAGCACTGTCAACCCCGTTTTCAGCTTCATACTCACAATCCCATCTCGCAAACATCTCTTTCTTGAACTCAACGTCTAGATCGAGGCTGCCCTTTAATCAACGGCCCCTTTTCTTATCCAACCGAAAAATGATGGGATTTTCATGCGAATCATGTGTGAAAGTGGAGGAAAAGAGCACTTCGGACGATAGCGGCGGAGGCACCGGAGGTGGAGGTGCGTGGGGAAAGGTGTCAGCAGTGCTGTTTGATATGGATGGAGTGCTGTGTAACAGCGAGGAGCTGTCGAGATTGGCTGCTGTTGATGTGTTTGCTGAAATGGGCGTTCAAGTTACAACTCAAGATTTCGTGCCCTTTATGGGCACCGGTAAATGCTGAATCTTTCCTTTGTTTCAAGGATTTTTTTCCCACAATGAGAGACGATCATAGGGATTCTTAGAAAAGCAAGATTTTTCAAGTTGTTTTAAGGTGTTTGATAATATGTGTTCATTCTATCCCAGCATTATGTGCTCATTTTTATTAAATTTCCGAAAATTATTTATTTTGAAGATACATGTTACGGAAAATTTAACAAGACCTCATGAGATGATAATCTTATTTGTATATGAATGAAATTTAATGGTCAAAGTTAGTCAATTTTGAGGAAATGGATAGTAATTATGCACCTTATGATGGGAATGAGAGAGTGCTAGTATCCTGGTTTCCGGAAGTAGAAAAACATTGGAATACGTTCGATCTGGTTAAGTTTATGTTTATTTACATCTATATGGTTTGAAAAATAGTTATTTGTGGTATTGCAAGTGGATCATGAGATGCCAGTATCACCAGCATTTGACTTAACTTGATCAAACTATAGGCCATAAATTTCTGGAGGAATTGTTGTGTAAGCATTTCCTATGCATGTATTTGTAATACTTTGAGCGCTGTATAAAATGGATGGTTTATTTAACTAAATGTCTTGTAAAACACTGGTAGCATTTTTCACCATCTGCTGACTGTATGCCTTTTTTTCCCCTTTCTTCTAAGTAGAGAATGAGATCTGGCTTTTATATTGAACGTGTTCTAGGTGAAGCAAAGTTTCTTGGGGGTGTTGCTGCAGTTAAGGGTGTCAAGGAATTTAATCCCGAGGCTGCAAAGAAAAGGTTCTTTGAGATATACTTAGACAAGGTTGATGGAGTTGTCTTTTAGATGCATGGATTCCATGTATTTGATTATTGTCTAAAAAGAAGTTTTCTTTCTCTTTTTCCCCTATTTAAACATGTTTCTAATTGCTAGACTAGTTATATAATTCTTCTTATCTACTACTGCACAGTATGCTAAACCAGAATCTGGGATAGGATTCCCTGGAGCCTATGAACTCATTAATCTGGTAATTATATTATAGCAGTAAATAGGGTTATATTCCTGCGCTTATGGATTTTTTTTTTTGCAATTTAATACTCTAAATTAACAGTGTAAAAGCAAAGGCCTCAAAGTCGCTGTGGCATCCAGTGCTGATCGCATTAAGGTTGATGCAAATTTAGCAGCAGCTGGTCTACCTCTGTCAATGTAAGCTACTGTAGCATATGCAATAAGATTCTCATGTTATAGAAGTTTCCATTTGTACAAATTCTGCTAACTATGCTTGCACCTGTTCTATAAAAAGTTATAGGATAGCTCTGATGGATTTCCTTTTCTAAAAAATTGTGAGTATTTCAGTCCCAGTTCTGGGTTCTCCTTTAAAGAAACATTATTTAGAGTGTTATCTCAGCTGGACAATTTATTGGTTATAAACAAGTACTGTGGTTTGAATGATTAGGATGATAAAAAAAAGAAGAAATGTGTTCAATATAATGGGGCCTTTGGCCTGTGAATATACCCCGAAGGAGCGAGTACAATATGTGTTTCTTTATGCTACAATAGCTAAATTAAGGGGGGAAATCTGAAGAGCTCAGTTTAAGCCATTTTATCCCTATGGGTTTAACATTATACTTTTCACTGATAGAACCATGGAAAGACATTCCTATTGACTGAATGCATCCATATTTTGATAAATTTCTTGATCTTTGATTCTCTCCTGTTTCTAATAGGTTTGATGCGATTGTATCTGCTGATGCTTTTGAAAATCTGAAACCTGCTCCTGATATATTTTTATCCGCGTCCAACATACTGAATGTACCAACCAGTGAGGTATGTATTTTTTAAAAGTTAACAACCTGTTCTGGGTCACTTCCTGATGATAAATAATCTAGGTGTCCCATTTATTGCTGTTCACGTTACCAGATATATGAAGGATTATACTAACAATCTATTTGTGTTCAGTGCCTTGTGATTGAAGATGCATTAGCTGGTGTGCAAGCTGCAAAAGCAGCAGAAATGAGGTAAATGTTTTATGTTAAGAGATATTCTCCTGAAGTCTACTGACGTTCTCTGTTCTCTAGTTATTTCTCAAAACTTCTCTTTATTTTCTCTATTTTGATTATTTTTCTTACAGGTGTATAGCACTAACCACAACACTATCAGAGGATTCACTGAAAGCAGCTGGTCCATCACTTATCAGAAAGGATATAAGCACCATTTCTCTTGATGACATACTCAGTGGTGGCTCCCATTATGATAGTATGTAGTTTTGAGAACTTATTGGTGTTTCTGTAGCAATTTTCACTGCAAATTTATGAGGCTAGCTTTACGCATTATAATGATTTGCAACTTCAACATTGCGATGAATTCTCAATGTATATTGACTCTTTCTTTAATTGTAATTCATGAATTGTAATTGTCTTGGGAGCAGTACAATTTTTACTTTTCCCCCTATCTGTTAATTTATAGATTTCCTTGAGCATCGAGGCAAATGCTTCTATACTGTCATTTGTGTAATTCTGCGGAGGATGAGATCTGATGGGGGGTAAACCTTTACAGATGCCAAGGTGCAGGGGCTATCTCGATCTGTTGGAAGTTCTGCACAAGCCCCTCCCATGTCCAATAGAACTGAGATCAGTTCATTCCAGGATGAAGATTCTTTAAAACAGGCTGCTTCAGTAGCAGGGTAAGAAATATTCATCAGTTCTCAATATCATACACAGTTAGTCCATAATGCTTAGCTACAGTCACTAATTTTCTGTCTCGTTCTTATCACCGGAGTCTCATCCTAGTGAGTGTACTGATGAAGAGAAAAGATGGTTAAGATGTGCATATATATATTTGTAGGGTGAACTTATGTGAGAAGCCAGAGTTACTAATCACTTACAATAAGAGTTTTGACGGCATTTAATTACTCAGACAGTTTCCTATGATATGAACATGCTTGAGCCTTTGAATCACATTATTGTTGCTATTTATGGAGCTATTAACACAATTTTCATTTGCCATGTATTTATAGGATAACAAAGCTACACCAGATGTGGTAGTTTGCAGTTTAGTTCTATAAGTGGAAAATAAAGTGTGTTCTGTTTCTTTCTTGCACTTGTGGAATGTGGAATGAGTAGGTCTTCTGATAGGTGGTCTGTTCTTAAGGTATGGACAGTCCACTGTATTTTTTAACTTATACACTGCATTTGTTAAATTAAACACTGAACTTTTAAATTTAAATGAAGTATTTTTTAAGTTAAATATTGTACTTTTTTATTTAATACTTCTTATATTTTCACATTCAAACACACCTTATTACAGTTTTAACTTATAAAGTTCAATATTTAAAATTAAAAGATACAATTTTTAAGTTAAAATATAAAGTTGTCCGTCCATAAGTTTATGAACAAGCCACCTTTCCCGAGACTTTCTCATGTGGAAATATAGTTGGCGTATTTTCCCATGAATTTCAGATGCATAAGATGTTAAGTTCATTCAGTAGAATCCACACAGGCGAAGTTGACCAATCGTTTTCTTAAGCTACAGAAGTGATTTGTGGACAGGTTGCAGGGTTCACGGCGGGATCTCTTAAGATATGGCAGTCTAGGTGTTGCTCTTGGTTGTCTTTTTTTCACCATTAACAACTGGAAGGTGCATCTTTGTTCTAGAAGATTAATTTGCTTCTCAGCCTCAGCGTACTTGATTCTCATATCTTTTATTCTATTGCTTCTCGGAAGCTTATGAATTTTGCAGGCAATGCAATATGCATCCCCTAAAGCCCTCTGGAACTCAATTTTTGGGATGAGTAGTCCTCAATTTCAATTGAGCACAGGTATTACAACCACAAGACTTGATATTCATTATTTTTGTGATGCTAATGAGTTGATCTACCATTCTTTTGTGTTTTCAAATTTTCCTTTGTCTTGCTTTCTCAATTAGGCTCTTTTCAATAACAATAGTCACGTTAGAAATTTATCTGCTTACTCTTAAAATGAATGCCTTTTATTCATTTTCTCATACTCAGTCTCCGGAGTAGGATTTTCTTTAGGCTAAACTACAGTGCAGGAATATGAACTTATATTACTATTTTCTATTTTATTTGGACATGCAGATAAATCTCGTTCAGGGAGGATACAACAATTTTTGGACTATATATCAGATCTAGAGATCAGGTAGACAGATATTCCTTGCTGCTAGACTGATTTTTTTTCTGTTCCTACTTCTTACTGTTAACTTAAAACATTTAGCAACATGCGACTGATATGAAGATTGTTTACTTCATCTAGTTTCAATGTTATTGCCACTGATTTGATTCATACTTTTTACTTTTCCAAGTTCTTAGATAACTTGCTGAGTGTCTGTTGCTTTATATCGTACTCATGCCAGAGGAACTGCAACAAATGTGCCAGAATTTCCTTCTAAGCTCAATTGGCTGAATTCCGCTCCACTGCAGTTTCGCAGGGTAAACTATTACTTCCTGTCTTGAGTTGTATCATTTTGTGCATGTAAGCATGTCATTGCGCATAGGACCACAAAGGCCTACAGTTTCATCTCTTGTTTCTTATTCCTCCTATATTATCTTAGCCTTTTTTGGTTGTTTGCAAGATCACTTATGTTTATACTGGTTTCTCTTAATACCAACTTCTCTTGAACTTTTCAGTTCTTGCACTGGCCTTTGTGGTTTTTGTAAGTCATGTGTACCATGGAAACAAGGATGGGGAAAGCACTGACTTTTATGCTCACTTAAAATGTTTTTCTACGCTATGAAAACTAACCATTTTTTACTCATAGAACTATGATATAATTTTACTTTACTTTTTGGATATGGGAAATAAAAACTTAGTTGCGCCCATGGGAGCTTTATACATCTTTAAGAGCTGCCTTTTTCTTCATGGTGATAGTTGCTAAACTTTTACTGGTTTTGTGACCAAGTATTTATAGGATCTAAAGGGAAAGGTGGTTCTTCTTGATTTCTGGACATACTGCTGTATAAACTGTATGCATGTGTTGCCGGATCTGGAATATTTAGAGAAGAAATACAAAGACATGCCAGTAAGTTTCTACCCCCTATATAAGAAGATCCTTTTTGTTAGTTGGCTCTTTCGTCAAGTTTGGATGTTAGCATTATTCTTTGTGCTTCTGGTTTATTTAAACTGTTTTGGAGAGTAGCTAAGGCTCCACGTCAGAGCTATCTCCATAGTATTACTCCCTCTGTCTGATTTTTAAGGTACACTCCTTTAATTGGACGTTCCACTTTAAGGTTCACTTTCCTTATTAGGAAAGGAAAATAGGCATGATGTATAAGTGGACCAAGTGGAGTTCAAATTTTATCCCTTTGTCTTAATTTCATTATCCCATTTCTTGGATGAATCTTAAAAAGGGATGGAGGTAGTATAAATAATTGGAGATTGCTTTCAATTTTGTCAGAGCATGAAAGGCTTCATGAAAGAGATTACTTCTATAATCTTTTTTGGTTTGTTGGATGCATTGCATATCTTCCCTTATGCTCTATTTATACCTGCAGCTCATACATCAGAAACCATCTTCATGCAGTTTGTTGTTATAGGGGTACATTCAGCCAAGTTTGATAATGAGAAAGATTCAGAGGCAATTCGAAATGCAGTTTTGCGCTATAACGTCACTCACCCTGTAAGTCATTACAGATGTACTTCATTATCTTGAAATTGTGAGTCTTAGAAACAAACTGGAGTGAATCCACTCTAGATTCAATAGTGACTTTTGGTAGATGATAGTTGACACATGTTTATGAGAATCAGTATTTAACTTTCAGAATGAATGAGGCCCTTCAAGTGGTCCTTTTATTTTATTGCTGCACCTTATAAAAATGTCCTACTTTTTGTGATATAATCTTCACACCTTCTGTATGTAGGCGTTTCCAATATTCTAAGCTATATGACATATGCGCTCTCTGCAGGGTCAGTGATGAATAGGACTATTGTTAGTAGGGAAATTTAAGTAGTTTAGGTTTCTTTCCTTAACAAAGTTATTGGGTGTCTTGTGAGAGAACCATTTTTATTTGTACATCCAATCTACCCTGTTGATCTCTTTATTATCTTCAAATTATGCACAAGTTCTTTTTTCGAGGTTGCTTAAGATATTATACTTGCTACAGTTCGGTTTGAATGTTGAAAAGTTCTATTTATCCCGTCCCTTCTATGTTAATATACCCCTTATTAACTTAATAATTTTTTTTCTTCTTCTAAAAATTGTAATTACTATACCTTAGTCTTCATGTCAGGTCTATGACAGCATTCTATCACATTAAGGTGTTGAATTGATTAATCTCACCAATCGTTCTAACAGGTAGTCAATGACGGTGATATGAATTTGTGGCGTGAACTAGGTGTCAATTCATGGCCTACCTTTGTACTTATTGGTCCAAGTGGAAAGGTTATTGCACAATTAGCTGGTGAAGGTCGCCGAAGGGTACTTTAGTCTTAATCTTTACCATTAATTTCCTTTTTCTTTTTATGCCTGTTATAGTGTTCCCTATGTTTTTTAATATTCATGAACCACATTGTATTTTACTAAATGCATCTTATGCATATGATTAGGCATCCCTGATGATTTTTTTGAAACTTCTGTATCATGGTGTTTTTTTATAAATGAGTCAATAATTGAGGGATGTGTTGATAGATATATCCTTCACTGGTCTTTGTTTCTTTCTAATTATCTTCTTTCGGTGTTTTCATCTATAATTATGGTAGCT
>JAULKM010000008.1:16290636-16309331 GCA_032355605.1 Rubia tinctorum
GTTCGGAGACCATGATGGAGTAGGCTCTGAAGTACTTCTTCAACATCCACTGGGCATTTTTTGTAGAAAAGATGGTCTGATGTACGTAGCAGATTCATATAATCATAAGGTCTGGACAATTTTCGTTTAACTTACTTTTTTCTAGTCAATTACCCCACAAGCATGTTACATATATAAGTTGCGACCATCTATTTAAAAATTCTTTTGAAATGTAGGCTAATTATATTTCTACTCACCTCATCTCTTCTTGATCAAATCTTATGCAGAACTAGAAAGGCTAATTTATAATACTTGCTACATCATGGCATTGCATATTATGTACAATAAAATATAAAAGAAATGGATTCTATTCAATTTCAAAGTGCACTGATTTTGAAAAGATCCCAAATGACTTTATCTGTTTCATGGATTTTGGACCCAGCATTACTGAAGCATTTATTCAAATTACATTGCAGATGATACAAGTGTGTACATGTTTGTAGGAAGATTGTTTATCTAATTTGCTTTCCTTTCTGTCATTTTCAACTGCGGCACAGCAATATTTCTTTCAAATTATTACAAGACTTGTATTATTTTCTCTATTTATGTCATGTTTAACTATCAATGATGTACGCTACTGCTCTTGCACATGAATGAATAGTATCTGTCCCAATCTGATCATAGGTTGTAACTCAAAGTGGAGCAAATTTTGTGTTAGGACTAACTGAAAGATGCCGGGAAGGTTCCAGCTCATTTTATTTTATGCAACAAGGCTAAAGATTAGGGGAAAATACTTTGTAAAAATGAAAATTATCAAGACTTAAGACTTTATATACTTAGTTGTTGCCACTCTCTTGGAAGACACTAAGCTAAATATTTTCTTGAATTGCAGCTCGAACTTAAGCATCTCAATAGACATTTTAGGTGCCCTCTTCAGCTACTTTTGATGTTCATCTGATTTGTCTAGGATTTTGTATAGTGTTGAAGTTTCCTTGACATCATTTATCAAGGAGCTGAATCCTGGAATTTTAGTTTTATCTCGGATTTCAAAGAAGTTCTGAAGTTTGGTTCATATCATAGATCAAGAAGCTCGATCCTGCAACGGGAAGAGTCAGCACCTTAGCAGGAAATGGACATGCTGGTTTTAAGGATGGAGAAGCCCTAGCAGCTCAGGTTAGTAGGTTTATCTTTTGCAGGTACATGCATCCAGATTAATATGATGTATGAATTGGCATGCACTCGGCATTGCATTTGGTATGAATGCTAGTCCTTTGATTTTTCATACATCAGTGGGAACTTCACCTTATGTGAACCAATTGTAATTCCCTTAATGAGTTCTATGTACTCCATCCGTCCCACTAATAAATTTCGAATTACTTTTTGCACAAAGTTTAAGACAAGTATATAAATTAAATGAAAGAAAGAGTTATGACCACATATTTATGGCTAAATGTAGGAAGTTCAGAAATAGGAAGTTATTAGTGGGACAGACCAAAAAGAAAAGTAGGAAGTTATTAGTGGGACGGAGGGAGTATGCATTGTGCCATTGTTCTCTGAGCTCTTGTTCATGCTGAAAACTGACATAACTACATGCGAATTCAGAACATACTAGAGAACTGCTTCCCTTAGATACTATGATATGATGAACTATCCAATATTCGCAATCCTTCATCAGAAAGGTTCTGCAACAAAATGGCATGCCGTAGATGGAGTTATAGTTGTATTGGTAACTTAGTTTAAGGAGAACCCTTGTCTAGAACTGGATCAATGGTGGAAACATGTAATTTATTGCTTTCCTCTTTATGCTCATTATATTGTCAAAATTTTAGTTAAATTATTTGTTTTTCTTCCCTTTGTTATCAGCTTTCAGAGCCATCAGGAATCGTGGAAACAACAGATGGTGAGTCTGTCTTCCATCATGAATATCTTGTACTGATCTTTTTTAAGAGTGAGGATAAAAATAGCTCACTAAGCGGTGGTTACATTCTAAAAAGTATAGGTGACTTGATCATGGTAGGCTGGGAAAAAGAAAAGTATTTTGTCCGGCTAACATGTTAGGTTGAAAATTTTGCCTTCTCCTTGCCAATATCTTTGATTGCAATTAGCTCTTTTTATATATGTTGGGCTTATGGGTTCTTGCCATCGATTTTGATCATTTTGAAGGTGTTCCAATGTTAAACAACAGAGAAGTAATTCTATTGATATGTTGATACTGTTGTATTCTCATCAAACTTTGATTGTTTGGGAAAATTATGAAACAAATTATTCAGCCTTGGGGAGAACTGCATAGCAGAAAAATTATCGACTGGAACAAGTCAAATGGAACTGTTTCAATGATCAATTAAAAGTGCATAAATTTTTTATTTCTGAGATCTACCAAAGTTTTGAGGTCCAGTTTTTATTTACCCGAAATTTGGTATGATTACGAACCACAGTTTGAAAGTTTACTATACTTGTAACACTGAAAACCTTTTTAGTTGAATGTCTCTTCATGTGGATTTAAAACACGTGATCGATAGATATACTGGATGCCTCAACTTTCTTTTGACTGGTAGCATCTATCATCACTTCACATCAGTTCATTTTATCAAATGAAGATTTGAAGAATCCTATGTACTTGTTTTGTATCTACGTCTCATCTATACTGACATATGGATTGAACTGAGTCCTTTTTGTCTCCCTGCTTGGAGGCTCTAGAAATTAGTAATGCTTTATGTAACTGATGACGGTGATTCTTGTAGGACGACTATTCATAGCAGATACGAACAATAGTTTAATAAGGTACTTAGACTTGAAAGGGGAACACGCCAAGCTTCTTACTTTGGAATTGAAGGGTGTTCAGCCTCCTATGCCAAAATTTAGGCCCTTAAGGCGCCTTAGAAGGCGATCTGGAGCTGATACAGAAACCATAGTTGTGGATGGAGGTTCATCCAACGAGGGTAATCTTATCTTCCAGATATCTGTTCCTGAAGGATACCATTTTTCAAAGGTTCCCTTTCTTTTCAGTTTCTATTTTGCCTCTCTCTAGTTTGTGCACATTCTTTTTTTAGTGATAGCATGGTTCCAAATGCAGGAAGCACGAAGCAAGTTTATAATTGATACAGAACCAGAGAATGCTGCTGTAATCGATCCTCTAGAGGGGGATCTCAGCTCAGAAGGATCTGCAGTGATACATTACAAACGGGCCTCTCCTTCACCTTTCCGCGGGAGGATAAATTGCAAGGTATGCCCTCAGAAAGATCTCTTTACGGAACCACACCATCTGCAGTTCTGTGCTGTTTGGTAACTGGTTATATTTTTATCATGAGTTGATCTGAGCTCAATAGTGACGAGTGATTCATATAACTGACCCCACATAATGGCTTAGTAGTGACGTCGCATCAGTTTTCTTTCTTCTGTTTATCGTGACTTTTGTAGACTTAAAAGCTTGCCGTGATTTACAGGTATACTATTGCAAGGAAGATGAAGTCTGCTTGTATCAGTCCTTGAACATTGAAGTTTCGTTCCAAGAGCTGAATCCCGAGGCCACTCAGGCAGATATCAGACTTCCTTACACCGTGAAGCCAAAAACAACTAAAAGTAGCCTACAGGTACCAGTTGACCATTACTGAAATCAATTTTTTTTCAAGATCTCACGGAACTTCACTGACGGATATTAAAACCATGTCCAAAACGATGCTGGCGAGATAGGATCCATATAGCCAAAAAGCCAACTCCACACAAATAAATAGAGGCTTAATTTTCGTGCCATATCCCTTCTGTTTCCTTAGGACAAGAAACATAAACTACATTGGGTTGATGACGTGAAATAAATCGCAACTCCATCCCTTCTTTGTCCATGTCATGTTTATAGCCAAGCCTTTCCTCTTGTTCTTTACAAACTCATATGTTAAACATGTTTCTCTTACTAGGCCGTGGCTAGAGGTTCGTAGAGGTTCTTTCTCAGGACGGCGAAGAACTCAGGTGAACTGCACACTCTTACATGTAACTATTATTTCTAAAGAGAGTTTTCCGCTTCTGGTCATGTGTGTGTGTTTTGCACACAAATAGGTTTTCTTTAGAGACAACACAAAGTTGAGGAAGGAAAAGAAAGGTTTGATAATGTAAGCCTCAACCTTTATATATGGTTTTGATTTCCACTTGTTCATGTAATAATGTCATATTATCCATTTATTTGTCCTTTAAGTGGTTTTGATTTCCACTTCTTGTTCGTGTAATAATGTCACGTTATCCATTAATTTGTCCTTTAACTGGTTTTGATTTCCACTTATTGTTCATGTAATAATGTCACATTATCCATTAATTTGTCCTTTAACTGGTTTTGATTTCCACTTCTTGTACATTATCCATTAATTTGGACTTCAAGTATCATATGTTATGTGTAGTTGAAGAGGAAAGTACATTTGATCATAATTATTGTGTTTCCATTTCTTGTGGCCTCATAATTTGGTGGAGTATTTGTTAATGTTTATTGCCATCATTGTGTTTTGAGGGATAAAGTACTGGAAACTGCGCTAATTAATCATTTTTAGTACTTGTTCCAACTACAAATCACAAGGTGACACCACAAACTAAATCTCGTTGTTTACTCAAATTAGTCTTTATTCTGAATTAGTCTTTATTCTGAAGTAAGGAATTAATTAAATAATTCACTATTGGCAATTATGATTTTAATTACTTCACTTTCAAGTTATCTTAGGATCATGAGAAAAGTTAACCCTCAATAATTATTACATTAGAATGTGACATGATGCACTTTTAGTTTTTTCTTTTTTCGGAGATATACAAATATAATCCTATATAATTTCAATAAGTTTACATATAATTCCGAGATAATTTTTAGTACAAAAATAACCCTAACTATTTTACACAAGTGCAAATATAACCCTAAAAATTATATTTCGGCATTGATAGGCCATATCCGGTCATTGACTGATTGGAAATGACCATAATGCCCTTTCAGTCTAAATAAAAAACTTGAAAGACAAAAATGCCCTCCGTCCACCACCCCCAATCGCTGAACACCACCACCACCAGACCAACCCTTCGGCTGGTCTACCACCACCTTCCAAACCGGTCACCACCATCCTCACCTCCTTCTAGCAAGCCCCACCACCAACCCCAGCTAGACACCTAGACCCGTTGCCGCAACCACCCCCTTCGCGGTGCCAAAACACACCACGAATATCATCCATCTTCTTCTCCTACTGCAAATTGCCACCCCAGCCACAACGAATACCACCTCTCGATCATTCTTTGGGTTTTTAGGTCGGATTGGTTTCTCTGCGGCAGTGGCTAGAGGTGGTTTTAGGGGCGTAATTTGGCGGGTGGTGGAAGAAATTTGCTGGTTTGGTGAAAGAGACGAAAAGGCGATTTGGTGTTATTTGGTGACGAAGGAAATTTACAGATTTGGTGGCGATTTGCAGAAGAAGAAGAAGTTGGGTGGGGGCAATATGGTTGATGCGCCCAAACCATTATCGCCGTATCCGCCGTTCCCTTAGCCGAAATCTGTAATGCAAAGCCCCCGGAGTTGTCCGGGGGGAAGAGCCTCCGACGATCAAATCAGAAAGTGTGTTTATGAAATTAGGAATGAATAGTTGAGTATACAATGTTACCTTTCTCCTTTATATAGGATAGTAGATAGGGCAACTCTTTTGTTTGCTTGTGATGCAAGTCCTAAACTATTCCTTGGGCCGGCCCAAAGTTAATACCCAATAAACATTACTTTTGGTGTAAATAAGAGGGTCATGAGCCGGCTAGGCTATGCATTCGGGCCCAGCCTAAACGAGGCATTATCGAACCTTGAATTCATCCTAGGTTTCTTGGGTTCAACCTCCGGATCCCCCATGCTAATTTGTTGGTTTGGCCTTCGATATGGTTCATTCAAACACATCGTTGGATACATGATACGATCTCTGAGCCTCTTGAGAGTTGACAGGTTCAGCTCCGGAGTCGACTAAGGGATCCTTCGAATCGGTTTTAAGCCCGACCTTCAGATTGATTTACTTGTTGGGAGTTCGACCCTCATCTTTCTAATTTTTGTGAAGGCTTGAGGGTCATAGGGCTACCTTCAAGCCCGTTTGTTTACATGGAGCCTCCTGGCCTCGGCAACAAGGAATAAGGGGGCTGCGATCTCTTATTTCGAGAGGGTTTCGACAAGAGAAGTGGAAAAGTCGTGAGGGGCGTGATGCTCACTCATGCCTTTAGGCGCGTGAGGTCCATGGTGGATTCCACGCGCGCCACTTTTCCCATTAATTATGGGAATCTTTTGCCCACGTGGCTTATTAACCCTTGTTCTCCCTTGATGTTTGACGGCCCAAGGCGATCAGTACCTCTTTTTATTCTTCTATATATACAGCCTCCAAAGTTCTTAAATGACTTTTTACCCAGATTTTCTCTCAGTCTCTTCTTCTTGCCTCTAGAGTTCCCGTTATTTTTCAGAGATTATTACGTTCCAGAGAGCCCTGACCAATTCATTCCAGTCAATTCATCATTTTCTTTCCGTCTAGTCTTTTTCTTTTTACATATTCTCTATGCCGCAAACTACTTCGGGGGAAAAGGGGAAATTCTGGCTATTCCTCCATCGGCGGAGCTGAAAGCTCCCGCCTTCATAGCTCTAACGCTTTTCCTCATCGGCTGCCATTTGCAGTTCGTTCGACAGGGGTGATAGAGAGACCTCGACTAGTTGTCCGGCACCACCTCAGGGTTATCACCGAAAGTGGGTCACCTCGAGGGAGAGGGTTCGGAAGGAGGTGGCTATCCATAGGGACGAGGAGGGCCGATGTTTTATCTACAAGGAGATTTTGACCCCCGTTATTGCGAGCCCCCAACCGAATCCAGTAGAAATTTCACACCTGCTGTCTACCATTCCCTCCGCAGTTAGGGTCCCCACGAATTTGAGATAGGAGGTCCTCCGAGACGACAAAACCCCCATGGATCCTAGACCCGGGAGGTGCGCTGTTTATGAGCACCACTTTAGGTTTGGGCTATGCTTCCCCTCCCCCATCCTCTCTAGGCTTCTCGAGGAACACCAAGTCAACGTAGCCCAACTGTATTTGAACGTCATACTTTATGTTATGGCGTTCAGGACCTAGTGCCACAATCTAGATATCACCCCTAGCTACGACCTTTTTAGGTCCTTATATTACTTGTCTCGAATAAAGACGTAGTACATAGGGATACAAAAATCAAGGGCATCCTCACCCTTTGCAATTTATTCTCGAACCATCCTATTAAGATTTCTTTGAATTGGCAAGCCTCCGATTTTCACCTTTGATAGTGAGGCCGAATGCTATTACGTCCCAAAATGGAATTCGAAGCTGCAGTTCGAGAACGCTGCTAGTTATTCCGCTCAGGAGGGTGTGGTTGCAGATAGGGACAAGTTTTTTAGTGAGTCCTTAGATATTTTTTCTGCTTTTGGGAAAAATGTGTCCGGTTACACCTGGCCTTTGGAGGTTTACGACCAATGGGTCTACGACTAGGCTCCATTTCTAATCAAGTCTCCCCATGTTGATTCTTTGAAGGTCCCCTCCTATGTGAAGAAGAAAAGGAAGAAGAAATATAGCGAGGGTGGAAAGACCAAGAAGTGGAAGAGGAAGGCCCCCTCGACTTCGGAGGGAGGGGCTATTAAGAAGTAAAAAGGCTAAGAATGCCGGCTCTTCGAAGCCTTTAGAGCCCATTTTGGAGGCTGAGCCTATGGTTGTCGAGGACCAGGGGGTTACCGAGGCCGTAGAGGCCTCTAGGAAGAATTCTCCCTCATTGCATGAAGGTGTTTGCGACACCTTAGTTTTTATTTTAGTTTTTAGTTATCATTTCGTGTTTCTTTTACTATCTTTTTTTTAAGTGAGCTTTTGAATGAATTTTTTAGGATAGTATCGGAGGAGGAGAAGGAGGACGAGGCTTCTTATGAAGAGCTTATTGGGAGTCCTCCTCCGGTGTTTCAAAATTTTAAGCAAGGCGAGGGGCCTGCGACTAGTGCCAAGAGGGACCAAGAGAGCCCTTCACCTCGCAGCCTCCCCCCCGAATGCAAAAAATAGATGGTGAGGCTTTTGATGCCGTTCTTTGTGACTTCTTGGCGAAGGCGTGCCTGGCCAAAGATGCTTCAGCTAACACTACCAAAGTGATGAAGCTTCGGTAAAAGTTGGAGAAGGCTACCTCCGACCATGAGGAGGAGTTGAAAGAGCTTTGACAGAAGCTGTCGGAGGCATAGAGGTCTATCAAAAATCTAATCAACAAGAACACTCGCTTGGAAATTCTCTATTTTGCCGAGCAGCAAGTCTCCATTCTCGAGGCCTAAACCAACAGGCTCGTGAAGACCCATGGGTTTGGGTCCTTCTTCTTCTCTCTTTCTGGGACATGCATAAGGCTCGCTAAGAACTCCCTTGCCACCTCACTCAGCAAGGATTTGCCTACTGAGTATACCACCATGCTGGACGTGCACAAGAACGACATCCGGTCTTCCCAGCTCGACTATCTCTGGTGGAAGTCGATCCAAGATGGAGGAATCAAACTCCCTCTGCTCGAACACTTCAAGGCCTCTGGCCAGTTTTTCACCGTGGAGGAAATTCGTGATCTGAAGGTGGACGAGGATAAAGAGTGGAGTGAGCCAGACCCTTTGACCCGTTCGAAGCCCCAGCGCAGGCCCACTACTTCGAGCAACCCCAACATGAGTGGTCGGAGTGTAGCATAAGGGGAAATGTATGAATTTCCTTAGGAATTATTATAGACATCCTTTTGTACCCCCTTCACCTTTGAGCTTATTATTAATATTAATGAAAATTTCCTTTCTCACTTGTGTTTTCTTTTACTATTTTTAGAGTTTATCTTTGGTTCCTTACTGCCCTCCCTATTCTCAAAGGGGGTCCATCTTCGACTTCTTCTTCCACGTGATGAAGAAGTGGTATCATAAATTCGAGGAGTGGTCATGTGACCATCGAATATCCGTTGGGCGGTACTGGTGTAGATCCTTCCGCCTCGAAGATGAACTTCGAGCCGTTAAGGAAGAGTTAGCGTTATGGCGGATCGGCCAACACGAGATGCAGAAGGGTCTCCTCGATGACCTGAGCCGCCTAAGAGAGGAGAGGGACAGTTTGGCCATTGCTCGCTATGGCTTGGTCGATGATCATGAGATTCTCCACAAGCGGCATATCGAGCTTCTTACCGAGATTACCATCAATGCGAGGTCCAGCTCGATTCAGGAATGCTCGAGTGCTATTAAATCTTTCAAATCATCTGGATCTTCCTCGAGCACCCAAACGACTATGGTTCACTACCACCATGAAGCACAAAAGTACTTAGCAGATGCCAAAGCTCTTCATAACGTAGTTAGGGAGACTACCTTCGTGCTCAAGGGGTGAAAAATGACGAGCCAAGAGCTTCAAGCTTGGGTTGAGGCATTGGAGAAATCAGTTAACTAGACCGATCAACTTTTCTTAGTTGCCTATCAAGAAAGGGACAAGCTCGAAGAAGATGCGAAAGAGCATCAAAGCACTTTAAGGCTTATGAGGATAGCATTCCAGCCTACTACCTTCGGCTCGGTATGGTGGTGCCCACTCTCATAGATAATTTTGAGGCATACCTCCAGGAGATCGTGTACATCATGAAGCGTAACGAGCTTGATAAGCCTGCTAAGTACGGAGAAGCTTATGATGAGGCCGAAGGGTGGCTGAAGGAGATAAGAAAATAGAAGACAAGGGCATTGAGTTCTCGAGCCCTTCCAAAAAGGAAATCAAAGGAAAAAAAAGAAAAAAGCACAACTTCAAGCTCCCATGATCACTGTTCATCCGGACCTCGTACAAGGAGCAGTTTCATGTTTATTTGTTTGAGTCTACCGGTGAACCAAGAAGAGGGGGCATCTTCCGTGCCCCCAACTCAGCTGGCCAGCTCTACCCATGAGGTACGGGCCCCGAGTTTGGAAGCCAATTGGGGATATAAAGAATCTGTACCAGCTCAAAGAGGGTCTCTCTGACCGGCACTAGTCGTGGGGCTGCTCCGATCAATATTCAAGGGGACTCCTCCAACAGAGAAATTGAGATAGCTAAGGAGGATGAAGATCATGAGGACGCTCCCTTTTCTCGAAGTCCCAGAAAGCCGATAGCGAGACCATCTAAAGCTCTTCCTAAGTGCAAGGTACTACTAATCCAGACGGGGAGACCCCTAATCTGATTAAGGACTTCTTGAAAGCCATATCCCCTGTCAAATCCAAGGTCATGGAGGACCCTTCTATCCCTTTGAAAGATCTACTCCGCCCTTAGATTTTTAGCGTATGTAGTAAATACTTGTTTTTTGTACTCTAATTTTGTACTTTTTTATCGAATTTATGCGGGGGGCTCGACCCTCTCTCTTGCAAACTAATGTGGAACTTTGTATGATTGAATAAAACTTTTAAGCTTTTCCTTTCTAAACGAGAAGTCGTATGCTTCTTCTCCCCTTTCTTTTCTAAGAGACTTGATTCCTCTAACATTTGCCATTCCGTGGAGGCATTTCAGTTATTTACCAGGATTTTTTCCTAGTGTTTTATACATGAAAAGGGGATTTTGGCCCATAGCGCTCGATGGGGGGGTTTTTGTCCCCTTTGCGATCATGTATCAAAGGAGATTTTGACCCCGAGCATTCGACAAAGGTTTTTATCCGTTAGGCACTCATATATGCGAAGGGGATTTTGACCCCGAGCATTCGAATGTGGTTTTTATCCCTTGGGCACTCATATATGCAAAGGGGATTTCGACCCTTGAGCGTTGGACAAGGGTTTTTATCCCTTAGGTTCTCGTATATGCGAAGGGGATTTTGACCCTGAGCGTTCGACAAGGGTTTTTATCCCCTAGTCACTCATGTATGCGAAGGGGATTTCGACCCCAAGCGTTCTGTAAGCCACGAAGGCCTTTCAATTATTTACAAAGATTTTTATCCTTGGCGCTCATACATGTAAGGGAGATTTGGACCCCAAGTGCTCGATAGGCCACATAGACCTTTCGAGTTTCACAAGGTTCTTATCCTTGGCACTCATACATGTAAAGGGGATTTTGATCCCGAGCGCTTGGCAGTCCACAAAGGCCTTTCGAGTTTTTGATGCTCCCCGTTAAGAGGAGTTAGGGGTTTACACCTCCTCAAATTATTGTATGTTCTAGTACTTGGTAGAAAATTGGAATAGTTTAAAGAAATACACTTCAATCAATAGGTAATAATATTTGGGAACTTCTATCGACTTACAACAAGTATTTCCGTCGAAGGTGTTCCTTGTCCTATAGCTATTTTCGGGTGAGCTACTCTCTGGCCTTACCAAATCTACTGAGATTTAGGAGAGTAGTGCCTCCTAAGGTTCGATACATTCCATCTACGAGGAATCGACCCACCTTAGGGTATTTCCAGCACGTAGATGTCTCTAGGGTATGCTTCGACAACTCGGTAGGGTCCTTCCCATTTTGCTACTATTTTGCCTTCTAGCTCCCTCCAATTTTTTTTTTCATTTCTCCTTATTACAAGGTCTCCTAGAGAGAAATGGATTTTCCGGACCCTTCGGTCATGATACCGCTTGATTTTTTTTCTTTACCCTGGTTTCTTGGAGAGATGTCCTTTCTCTTTTTTCCTCGAGAAAGTCTAGGTCCAATCGACACTGCTCATCATTGACCTCCTAGTTTTCGTTTCTAATAGAAAACCTTAGGAAGGTAGGTAGCTTTATCTCAGCGGGGATTGCCACCTCCAAACCGTAGACCAGGCCATACAGAGTTTCACTCGTGGCAGAGGATTCTGTCATTCGATACGACCAAAGTATGCTGGGAAGTTTGTTGATCCAATTTCCCCCTGCCCCTTTGAGCCTCAACCTGATGCCATTGACTATGGTCCAGTTCGTAACCTCCACATACCCATTGGCTTGTGGGTGGTACACACTGGTGACCCTCTAGCGGATCTTGTATTATTTACACCGGCTTTTGAATGGGTCCCTGCCGAACAGGGTTTCATTGTTATTTATGACGGTTTGAGGGGTCCCAAAACAAAAAAATGACGTTCTTCCAGCAAAATCCAATATCCGCCTTCCCTTTTATGACATTTAGGACTTCGGCCTCGACCCACTTTGTGAAGTAATCTACGGCCACGATCAGGTATTGAAAGTGGTTTGGGGTTCTAGGAAGGGGCCTACAAGGTCGATTCCCCATTTATCAAATGACCATGAGCTATTTATGTTCATAATTTCTTCTTAGGGAATATGGGTGATTGGTTCATGTGGTGACACTGATGGAAAGATTGGATGTGCTTGTTAACTTCATTGAACATCTTGGGCCAGTAATATCCTGCTAGAAGGAGTTTTTTAGCTATCGATCGAGCCCCCTGGTGGCTTTCGCATGCTCCCTCGTGGTATTCATCTTTATTGGAGGCTACGCATCGAAGAAGTGGCTACATGTGACCTCATTGATAGAGAACATCCTCGCGGATTACATACTTGGGAGCTTTCAATCTAATTTTCCATGCTTCGACGGATCCTTTCGGAAGGGTACCGTCTTGAGTGTAGCTCAAGATTGGTTTTATCCAGGAATTTTCTTCCTCCACCATCATTATTTTTGTTTCTTCTTCGAAGCTGCGTTTGCTTAGTGTCTTCACCATCAAGCGCCCCCCAACTGCAAGTCTAAGTCTGACGAAGCCAACTTGCTCAAGGCATCAACCATGTGGTTCTTTTCCCGAGGGACTTGCGTTAGGGTGTATTGGTGGAAATGTCGGAGGAGAGGCTTTACCACCTCAAAATAACGTTGTAAGCTCCTTTTCCTAGCCTCGTATTCCCTCTTGACTTTCTTGACCACAATTTGGGAATCACTATAAATTTCTACACTTCGCACCCCAAGGTTTTTAGCGAGTCAAAGTCTAGTAATTAGTGCCTCATATTCCGCCTCATAATTTGTGGCCTTGAAGTCAAAATGCTGAGCGTAGGGATAATCATTTTTTCGAGGCTTGTGAGTAGGACTCCTGCTCCACTCCCCCCCAAGTGTGACGACCAGTCAACGTATAGTTGCCACATTTCCTCGAACTCTTTGTCATCCTCAACCAAAATTGGTTCTGTGGTTTTGATAATGAAATATGCCAAGGTTTGGCTCTTGATGACTTTTCTTGAGCGGAAATAGATGTCATGTTTGCTCAGTTTGATTTCCATTTCATCATTCGTCCCGAGGCCTCCGGTTTGAGAAGCACCTGTTTGATTGGGTGACTTGTGAGAAGGATAATTTTATGGCTTTGAAAGTATGATTGGAGCTGTATTGCTACATGGACCAGGGCCAAGATTAACTTTTCGAGTGCGGTGTACCACGATTTTGGGCCATGCAATGCCCTAATCACAAAGTAGATGGGGTGGTGCATTTTTCCTTTTCTTTCACAAGGATCGCACTTATTACCAAGGGGGAGACCGAAATGTACAAGTACGAATCCTCTCCCCTCTCCGGCTTTATGAGGGTGGGCAAGATTCACAGTTCTTCTTTTAAGTCCCTAAAATTTTGGTCACACTCATGCGTCCATTCGAATTTTCTGGCTTTTTGAAGCAACTCGAAGAATGGCAGGTGGTTTTCACCACCTTTAGAGAGGAATTAACTGAGCGCATCCAGTGATCCTGTAAGTCTGTGGACGTCCTTGACGTTTCGAGGGGGCTTCATGCTTATCAAAGCCTCAACTTTATCCGAGTTCACATTGATCCCCCTTTCCGAGATCATGAACCCCGATAACTTTCCTGCTCTCACTTCGATCACACACTTAGCTGAGTTTAGCTTCAGGTTTGAGCCTCAGAGTCTTCAGAAGGTTTCTTCGAGATTTAGAAGGAATTGGTCGTAGTATTATCCACGTATATTTCCATATTTATACCTATATGCTTTTCTAAGAGCTTGTTGACCAACCTTTGGTAGGCTATCCCTGCGTTTTTAAAACCGAATGACATCTTTTTATGACAAAATATCCCTACGTTTGTGATGAACGAAGTGTTCTGCTTATCCTTCTCCGCCATAAGTATCTGGTGATAGACTTAATGAGTATCAAAGAAAGCTAGGACTTTGAATCCTTCTATGGATTCAACCAGCATGTCAATGGAAGGTAAGGAGTAGCTATCTTCTGGATAAATTTTGTTTAGATCAATTAAATCTATGCACATTCGCCAAGTTCTATCATGCTTGGGGACCATAATAGGGTTTGCTAGCCATTCTAGATAGAACACTTCTTCGATGACCTCCACTTTCAAAAGTTTTTGGACTTCCTCTTTTTTGGCTTTGGCTCTTTCAGGGGTGAACGACATTCTCTTCTGCTTGACGAGCTTCTGGGAGGGGTCGACATTGAGCTGCTGAACCATAAACTTCTTGGGCACTCCTGTGAGGTCGATCGTGCTCCATGAAAATACATCTGCATGTTCATTGAGAAGACCTTTTAGTTTTTATCTCGTTGCGGATGATATCTTTCTTCTTGCGGTGATCGCTCCTTATAATCGAATAGCTAGCGACTCGGTGTCCGTAGGTCCAACCTCTCCATTAAATGAAGCACTCTATCCCCCTTCCTTGCTTCTAGCTGTCGACTGACCCCCCATGATGACTGATATCCCCTTATTCGTGGGGAATTTTTTTGTTAAGTGGTAGGGAGACCATATGGCCCCTGCCTGGCACATCTAGGAACTTCCCAATATCACATTCTAAAGGGATATGGCATCAATCACGGTGAAGCTGCAATGACAGTCACTTCTTTATTATCATCTTCTACCTTGACTGGGAGGTTTATGACTCCCAAGGAGAGCACCATTTTCCCAGTAAATCAAGATAGGAGCAGAATCTTTCTCCTCAAACTTTCACGCCCTAGTCCCAGTTAATCAAAACAGTTTGCGAACATCACTTCTACTTCGCTGCCATCATCTACGAACACCCTTTTGACATTGTAATCTCCGATTGTGGCGTGGATCACCATAGGGTCCGTATGGGGGGTTCGACTGGGTACTGTATCTGTTTCTGAGATTTTTTTTATCTTTCTGGGGTCGAAATATTTTTTCGATGAGCTCTTCAGGGGAAAATACCGGGACTGGGATTTGATGATGGTGTTTAAGGGTTGGTCATTCACCACCCTATTAATGAAATTGATTACCCTATTGGCCCTGTCACCCTGATTTCTATCTTCCTGATCCTTCTGGTTGGGTCTGCCATTTTCTCTCGGCTGATTTTCAGCTCGATCCCCATTGTTTCCTTGTTGGTCACGATTGACTCTATTGCATCCCTTTTTGTAGGGTTTCCAACTGCTGCTACCTCCTATTCTTTTCGAGGATCCTCCTCCCTTTTGACCTTTGATACAGTCCGGAAGTGCACCCTCCTTTGCACATATGTCAATTTCCCTTTTTAGATAGATACATTCATTTGTATCATGACCACGTTCCTTGGGATGATCGCAGAACTTAGGGGAATCCCTTTTTTCGGGAAATTCCTTGCTAGAAGGGGGAGCCAAAAATAACCCCTTGTGGATGGAGTGTGTTTCCATTTGTGACTTGGTTTGGGGGATGTATCCTTCGAAGCCTCTGTTCGAGGCCTCCGGCCTTTTCGATTTTGATTATGAAGCATTAGAACTCTTTTCACCCCACCCATCCCATTCTCTTTTCCTCTTCTTAGCCTCCTCGATTTTCGATTACTGTTCCACGATTTCTTGCAGCTGCTGCAGGGTTTTGGGTGTCTTCGAGAGTAGCTTTTTGTACAGGTCGAGGTTAGACAGTCCATTCATATAGCCAAGGATTACCATATCCTTGGTACAGTTAATTACACTGGGGTTTTCATCTACATATCGACGGTAGAATGCTCCAGACTGCTGCTTGCTTTGGTAAAGTTCGATCATAGTTTTAGTGACCCTCTTGTTTTGGAAGAATTGGATCAGCAAGGCCCTTCCAAAATCTCTGTAGGAATGCAATGACTCCTTTCCTAGTTTATTGGACCACTCTTGGGCTTTCCCTCAAAAGTAGCTCCCTAACAGCTTACACGTCAGTTGTTCATTGAAGTCTCTCGAGTTCATTTGACTGAGGAAGGTCTGTATTAACTCGCGAGGGTCCATGTCTCCGCTGTATGAAGGAAGCCTCTCAGGCGGTTTTACATTTCTGGGCCACCAAGTCTCCATGATCATCGAACTAAAAAGGGAGGCTACGACTTGGCCCGATGACCCTATCAACCTATCTAGATCCCTTTCGAGAGCTTCACTAGACTCGCCTCCCATTCTAGGATCTTTGTAATGGCTTTACAGAAAATAAGCATCTACGTTGGGGATCTGAAACTGGGGGTTCGAAGCCATATATCCAGGCCACGGTCCTCTCATGGCATAGCTGCGATATAGCTGTTGTTGCCTTTGATGATGAGGGTCATATGGGGGGATCTTAGGTCGAGGATATGGATGTATTTTAATTTCGTAACAGGGGTAGTACCCCGTTGGCCAGGCCACTGGGCAAGGATAGGATGCCCTCGGGGTATCCTATAGCTGGAATCTTGGCTCCATCGTTAGGGACATCGAAAGTGGGGGATCCACTGACTGCTAGATCATTCTCTAGTAGAGCGTCAGGGGGTTCACCTGGTAACTAGCAGATTGAAGGGTTTGAGCCAGCTGCGCTAGATTTTGCTGGGACAAAAGAGGTGCACTATTCGCGCCTCAAGTAGTTTGAGTGGCGCCTGCAACAGCTCTCACCTGCAAATCTGCCAAGGCCTCCGTGAATTGTGGCTCAACTTCTCGTTGCTGATACGCTTGGCTTTGTAAGTTAGGAATTCCGAAACCTCCTGCCCAAGGCTCAACACTAACCTCCATTCACCTGGAGGGAATAAAAGTCTCGATTCGAGACCCCTCTTGGATTAATGTCGTTGGGATCTGATCTATGGCTTCCACCGGGGGCCTATTCCCGGCGCTTGAAGTGACTGGGGGGTCGAATTGCATTTACTTGCTTTTCCACTCTATTTCTTCCCCGATAAGGAGACTGTACTTCCTCACCAGCGTCTAAGGTTCTACCTTTAACTAGTTCGTTTCTAAGCAAGGTGCTTTCTGTAGAAGCAGATATGAACAAAGAAATTCATAGATCTGACAAACAATCCCACTGGGCCTGCCAACTTGATGCACCCCAAATCATCGCCACCGTATCCGCCGCTCCCTTAGCCGGAATCTGTAAGACAAAGCCCCCAGAGTTTTCCGGGGGGAAGAGTCTCTGACGATCAAGTCAGAAAGTGTGTTTATGAAATTAGTTTTTGAATATTTGATTATACACTGTTACCTTTCTACTTTATGTAGGATAGTAGATAGGAAAATCTTTTGTTTGCTTGTGATGCAAGTACTAAACTCTTCCCTTGGCCGACCCAATGGTTAATACCCAATAGACATTACTTTTGGTGTAAACAAGAGGGTTCTGGGCCGGCTAGGCTAAGCATTCGGGCCCAGCCTAAATGAGGCAGTATCAATGTTTATTACCAATTGACAAGTTTTCAGTTTTTTAAACATAAACCGACCAAGGGTAAACATAATCTGGCCTCAAACCGTCGGAAAAGGTTGTATTTTCATATACACTAATTAGTTAGGGTTATATTTGCACTTTAAATTATGACGAGATTACATTTGCACTTATATGAATTATATTGGGTTATATATGCGCTTTTTTCTTCTTCTTAATGTTGATGATCTTCCAATTCTTCAACTATTGATCTCGAGAATAAAAATAAATCTGGAAATTGGGGAGTTAATATCATCTTGAAAAGACCCTAAAGTGTTTCCACACGGGATTTACAGACTATGTATCTAAACTATTGAGTTAATTCGTATTAAAATTAATAAATAATGAGTCTGTCATCTACAAGACTGTCTCACGGTAGGACCAACGGCTAAATTGATAATGTGGAACTAGAAAATAGAAGCAAGTTAAATTCTGGGGTTAAATTACAATATTTTTATTTTGGGGTAAATTTTAAAAAGCCCAAACAAATATAGGGACCAAGTTGCAAAAAATTAGATATACTTTCTTCTCCGGGAAACCCTAGTTACCGTTGCCTTGATGTCACGACTTCTTGCCTCGCCGTCACAGTTGCTCTCATTGCATCACCAAATTTTGTCCCATCGCCGCCGCCTTGTCATTATACGCCAGATATGGGGTGGCTCAAATACGCCGGCGACGAGTCCCTGACAACAATCAACGACCTCCTCACTAGATGGGTTACGCGTCGGAACTGGAGTCACGGCCGAAAATCAAATTCATCAAATTTGCATCGATCGTCGGACTGACAAGGTTATCCGGTGATGATAACCGCCTGATTTTCTGGTGATGATAAGCACCGAAGCAATTTTTTGGTGACCAACAAAATCAACTTATTGTGTTGGGATGTTTATTTGGGTTCAGTTATTGGGTTTTGGCTGGATATAGGCTGAATATGGGTTTGGTTTGGAGCTTAAAATTCAGATCTAAATAATACACATGATATAAAAATGACTAAACATCAAATTAGAAAATTAAAATATCAAACCAACATTGTAAAACATCTTATTAAAATAAGATGAAAATATACATTTCACTGTTGTTGCATTTGAAAATTTTATATTGACGTTCCACTTCTATCCACTGATGTTAATATTTTTTTATATGATATTTTTATATTTTTTTATATGATAATTTTCAGTCAACTTTCTCAGGCCATGTTTGACCATAAATTTCAATTAGTAACAAGACTCTAATATCATCATGTGAGATATTGTTAGACTCCTATGTCGAC
>JAULKM010000008.1:16341647-16371366 GCA_032355605.1 Rubia tinctorum
GAACTCTTCTCCAACACCTCTATTTATAGGTGAACCAAGAATGCTCTAGAATTCTTTTCCATCTTCCCAAAAACCATGTTAAATGCTTGAAGCCTTCTAGGAGGTAGACTAGATTCTTCCCCCTTATCATCTTAGAAACATCTCCCTTTTCTCATTAATGGAGAGTTCTATAATAAGGGAGGAAACCCAACACTATTTAGGAAAGTCTCAGAATATCTAGTCAACCATAATTTTATGGATTACTTTACATTTTATCTTAATTTTTTTTAAAAAATTAAATATTATATTTTATAAGTTAAAACAATTAATAATGTGTAGATAAAATCTTAACTATGCATTTTCCTGAGATTTTTCAGCCGCCCAAATGGGTGGATGGGAAACAGAATTGAGGGAAGAGTGAAAAAGCAACAACATCTCAGACACATGGAGGTGTTTTGGTGGTCAACGGAGGAGAGAAAAAGGAGTGATAAAGGGGTAATCGAAGAAATGGTGTTGAAAGGGATTCTAGCTGAGCAGAAGGAAGAGGTGAAGTTGACAACAAATGGGGAAGTGACGTCAAAATCTGTATTGGAGAAAATAAACACAAGTGAAGGTACAACAAGCATTGGGAAAATGGAGATAATAAGCAGAAAACTAACATGGGGAGATGATGAACAAAAAGAGGAAAGTGGGGGTGAAGAAAACTTGGAGATCAGTAGTAGCAGAAACAGAGAAGAAATACTATGAACCAACAGTAGTGGAAGGTTTCGCAATAGGTGAGATTAGAGTAGAAGATGTTAAGGAAAGTGCAAAGAAGTGGGAGAACACAATCGTTTACAGAGTGATGAGGAGTAATCCGCCACATAAGGCGATGGAGGGCTATTTTTTCCGAATCAGCGGAAAGTAAGTGAAGAAGATACGACAGCTAAATTCTGGTTTTTTTGGTAAAATTTCAGAACATCTGTTTGAGAAATGATGTGCTAGAAGCTGGAGTAGTTTTCATTAGTAATAGACACGTACTGTTAAAAGCTTCGAATATGAATGGGGAAATGGAGGAGCGTGCTACAATTCTTATACTGATTCAATTGCCCAATATGCCATTGGCTTATTGGAAACTGAATATTATTAGTAAAATCATCAGCCCCATTGATAAACCTTTATGCCTTGATAGAATGACAAAAGAGAAAGAGAGATTAAAATTTTCCAGGGTTAAAATTGAGATGAAAATCAGTGATTCTTTGCCTGATAAAGTACTATATATAAATGAAAGAAAGGTGATAGTAAGCCAAGAAGTGAAGTAGGACTGGAGACCAGTAAAGTGTAAGATGTGTAGCCAGTTTGGCCACCAGGAAGAAGTTTGCTAGAAAAAGGATAAAGAACTAAGAATTAACAAAATTTATATCCCAATGAAGAAGATTGATCAGAAAACTGAGAAAAATGAGTCAGTGAAGAGGGATACTAAGAAGGCTAAAGGAAATGAACAAGAAAAAATGGCTGAGCAAGAGAGTAAAGGAACGTAGAAGAACAACCTGGAACGGAAAAAAAATGGTTGAACAAAGGGGAAAAGGTAAAGAAAAAGTGCAGAATGAAGATAAGGGCATGGAGAGGAATGGAGTGTTGAATGCAGGCAGCAACTGCAATTTGCTAACTGATCCACCTGGCATCTATGAAAGATAAATTGTAAGCTGGAACATCATAGGGCTGAATAAGTTTGAGAAGCACAGAAGGATAGGAAATTTTTGTATTGAGAACAATATTGGGTGTATTGGAGTACTGGAAACAAAGATAACAGAAGAAAATAAAATAAAAATATAGGGAAGCATAGGTCTGGGATGAGAATTAATAACAAATGGAGAAGTATTCAAAGGAGGAAGGATATGGTTGGGATGGAGACCGGATTACATGGGGATGAAATTGTTGAATATAGGGGAGCAGTGGATATATGCTGAAATGCAAATTAAAGGGAGAAATCAGGAAATTTACTTGACAATGGTATATGGTTTTAATACCATTGAAAAAAGGATGCCCATGTGGGAATATTTGAAGAAACTGGGAGTCAAGGATGATAAACTTTGGGTGATTATGGCTGATTTTACCTCCCCTTTAGAAATAACATACATGATTGGTGGAAAAGAAGTGGTTGATAAAGAAGTGTTTGATTTTCATAAGACTGTGGAGGTAAAGCAGTTGATAAAAATGAAGACAACTGGGCAGACCTATACCTGGAGCAATAGAAGGCAAATTGGAGAAAGAGTTCAAGCAAGATAGACAGATGCATAGTACATCAGAAGTGGTTGGAAAACAACAGAGGGGCTTACTGTGACGTAAAAGCAATAAATGATTTCTAATCACTTTCCATTAGTTCTAAACTGGCAGGAGAATGAAATTAAGATTCTGAGGTGTTTTAAATACTTCAATATGTGGGAATTATCATTCTACTTCACTTAGATGGTTAGAGAGATATACGGTATAAAAGTAGCAAAAACATTGAAAGAGTTGTCAGACAGTTTAAAGGCATTGGAAAAACCATTGCAGAAACTAAACAAGAGGGAATTCTCAGGAATTGGTTTAAAAGCAGCCAAGGCAAAGGAGGAATGGCTGGAAGTTTAGAACAAATTGAATGTAGATCCAGGGAATGTGGAAAAAGAAGCATAAGAAGAGAAAGCAAGGAAAGACGTGGAAAAAATGAATGAAGCAGAATATTGGTTTTCGCAACAAAAAGCAAAAATCCAAAATCCAAAATGTTTATTGGTGCACTGAAAAGCAGGCAGTATAAAAATAATGTTGTGAATTTGATGATTTAGGGGTAGCTCAGATCTGATCAGGAGGAAATAGAGAAATATATGCTTAGCCATTATCAAAAGCACCTGGGAGTAATTGGTAAAACTGTCAGAATTGATGAAAGTCTTGTGGAAACTAGAGGTGTACTTTCAGTAAAGCAGTAGGCAGAGATGTGGTCCTAGTTACCGAAGAGAAAATTAAGGAAGCATTATGGAGTATAAATAGCAATAAAAACCCTAGAGCAGATGGATATACAAGTCAATTCTTCCAAACAACTTGGAGTATAACATGTAGAAGTGTGGTGCAGCTGTGCAAAATTTCTTTAATAGAGAGCATATACCAGGAGAATTGAACAAACCAGTACTAACATTAATCTCTAATGTTCCCAGCCCACATGTAGCCTCTGATTTTGGACTAATATGATGTTGCTCAGTGATTTATAAATTTATAGCTAAGGTTATTTGTGTAGAATTAGTGACAAACTGGCATATGTTGTGTTGTGAAAATGGATACAGTAAAGCATTTGATTGTGTAAACTGGGAATTTCTAGTAAACTGGATGAGATTACTAAAATTTCCAATTCAGATGGTAGACTGGATTGTAAGAAGTACTATGAAGTCTCAGTTCTTATAACTTTAAATGGTAGAAGATCTGAAATATTTGAAGGGAAAATGGGAGTGAAGCAGGGTGATCCCTTCTCACCTAAATTATTTGTCTTGAGCATGGAATACTTTTGTAGACTCATGACTAAACAATATAAGGTTGGAGCAACAAACTACAATCAAAGGTGTAATAGAGTGGGGATACATACTCTATTGTTTGCTAATAAAATTTTAATTTTTAGTGGGGCTAACGGAAAATATATGAAAGGTGTTAAAAGATGTTTGAATTAGTTTATGCAGGTTTCTGGTCTGTCAATTAGTGAACAAAAATCAAATATATACTTTTCTAGGATGGATGAAAGGGAGAAGCAGATTCTGGCTGATATGTTGACTTTGAAGAGGGGAGATTTTCCTATGAGTTACCTTGGATTGCCTTTGTCACAGATAAAATGGAGGAATGAAGATTTTGAATAACTGTTGGACTCGATAAGGAAGAGACTGAAGAGTTGGAATTCAAAAAGGTTGTCATATGCTGGAAAAGTCCAGTTAATCAATATTGTTCTTTTGAGCATAGCAGACTACGGGTAAAGTATCTTAAACATTCCTGATAGTATACATGCAGAATAGTGGTAATTTTTAGATGCTTTCTATGGGGGGAGAAGAAGGAAGTAAAGGCTACACAATAGCGGATTGGAACTCTCTTTGTAGAAGTAAAAACAATTGAGTTATATGGGGATTAAAGTTCCATTTGTTTGGAACAAAGTAGCTGTTTGTAAATAGATATGGGATTTTCAATCAAAAAAGGATTTGTTGTGGGTAAAGTAGATACCAGCTTACTATCAGAAGAATGTGGAGCTGGAAAAGTACAAACATCCAGAAAGCAGTAGCTGGACATGGAAGAATAGGTGTAAATTGAAAAATAGGTACGTGCAAGAGATGAAGAGCTGCACTGATCAGTAAGGCAAACAGAAGATAAGGGTTGTTTATAATATGATGAAAGTAAGATGCACAAAATATCCATTTTCTAGAGTGGTTTGGTAAAAAAATTTAATTTCTAAACACGGGTTTTTTATGTCGATGCTGCTACAACAGAGAGCCTGCAATCTCTGGAGTACTAAGAGAACAACAAAAATGTTAACTATGTGAAGAAGAGGATGGGGATGCAGGATACTTGTTTACAGGGTATAAGTTTACAAAAAAAGTATGGAGAAAGTTGGGAGTGATAGAACAAGAAAACATGAGAGAACTGAGGAAAAATATACTCATGGCAGCAAGAAGGAATCAGGTTAAAATGATAATGATTATGGCCACTGTTTTGTACAAAATTTGGAATGAAAGAAGAAAGAAATCTTTAGGAAGGATGATTTAAAAGCTGAGACTATTCTAATTCAGATTGATTTAGAATGCAGGTGGAAGAAAGATGAGAAATGGAAGGAAATGATAAAGGGGGAAAGTGGACTTAATTTTGAGCAGGCCGTGTAGTGTTTTCCCCTTTATTTACTGAAAGAATAGTATGTAGAAATGAAGTGTTTGGGCTGCAAAGTATAGGAAATTGGCTTTAAATGGGTTTGGAGTGATAGCCTAACACATTTTAACTTTTATTTGATCTTAATATACATCATATTCATTAAAAAAAGGAAAATAATTTGTATTTAAATTTGAAAATATAAAAAATAATATAATCTAAAAAATACAATATTTAATATTTTCAAATTTAGTCCGTTACTTAACAAATGTAGCGTATAAGTAAAAAAATATAGTGGATTGTCTATAAATTAGGGTTAGGCCACCTGTCGGAAGATCTTCTCTTATATTTATTTCTGTTTAGTTCAATTCAATTCATTTTAATTCGATAAATTTATATTTCACCTCGGTTCAATTCAGTAAATATTTTTCCATAATTTTCAATTTAAGAAAAGAATATGATTTTTTTCACCAAAACATACTTCTTATCTCCCTCGTTTTTCTTCCCTCATTTTTCATCTATATTTTTTGTTTCTATAATTTTAAAGAAATTTCTATACTATTCCATGTCTTGTGTCACTACAAGAAAATACACTTTTCTTTCACCTTTTTAGTAAATCAATAATTATACTGCGGCAAAATATATATAAAAATTAAATTGATTTTATGCCATGAACACGCACTAGTGGAGAGTTGCCTAGGCGACAGTAGAATGTGAATCTGAGAAAAAATGGAGGAACCACACTCTTGAAGTAGTTCCGAACTCGGAACTCATTTTTGTGGCCCGAGAAATGAATTTGAAGGCAGTTTGATTGCTTATAAAGAAAGTTACTGAATAATTATCTTTAATTGGACTAACTATAGACGGTTATCTGCAAACCACCTTTAGTTGAGCCAATTGAAAGGCAGTTATGTCAAACCGCCTTTAATTGTAGAGTCTTCCAAACTCGGAAACCTGTCCTAGGCATGTTCCGATTTCGTAAATTATCACTGGATCGTGTTATAAGACCGACACTAATTCTGAATTCTTCAATTTATGTCGGACCCCTAATCTGACTTCGGAAGTAATTCTCTGGGGTTGTAGGATATTTGAAAAACAGGTTCTGAACTCGGATCTGTTACATTTTAATCTATAAATGAGCACTTCATTCGATTTTTAATCTAAATTCATAATCTTTGGTAGTTTTCTTCCATTTCTTTTGCATTGGTGAAGAAGTAAATTACAACCCTGGAGCACACTATTTGTCATTGGTCTAAGCATGTTTTATTCAATTCCATTACTTAAAAATAAGAAATGAAGGTTGAATTTTTTAAAATTACATAAGTTTAATTAGGGTTTTTTTTGTGAGGGTTGTGTTGTGATGATCGTGCATTTCTTGTTCATGAGTTGAATTATAATTGATTTGTGGGAAAATGGATCGAATTGAAATCATCGATAATGATCTTAGAAAATCTCCCGATTATATGGCGTTGTTAGAATTTTTTGTGTTGTTAGCTTTTGAACATGCTTCCAAAAATGTTTCCATTCCCGCACGATGCCGGTGTAAGGATTGTAGAAATTATGTGTATTTAGGGAGGAAGAAGTTGCGAGAACACATCATAATGAGAGGGTTTCAAACTAGTTACACTACTTGGATATGGCATGGGGAAGTTGATGGAACGTCTTGTACAATTGAATTGGATAAGAAGAAGGTGGAAGATGAATTAGATGGAAATGATGAATTTGATGCAAAGGTGGATAATTTTTCTAGAGACATTGAAGATAAAATCGAGATAATTCAAGCTTTACATGATGACAAGAAGACGCCATTTGTATAATGGCTCAAACCACTCGATTTTGAGTGCCACTTTGCGGATAATGAATTTGAAGGCCAAATTTGGATGGACAGAAAAGTTGATGACTGAAACTCTTAAATGGATACTGGAATTTCTTCTCGAAGGTAATTTAATGCCCGATATGTTGTATGCAGTAAAAATAATTCTATGTCTAATGGATCAGAATTACAAAAAACACATGCTTGCCCGAATGATTGTATGTTGTACAAGGGGAAGGCTGATGAAAATCTGGATAAATTTCACGTATGTGATGAGTCTAGGTAAAAGTTGAAGAGGGGTGGGATTATGTTGGGTGTGGAAGTGGGTTGGAATCGAAAAAAAAACAACGGCTAAAGTGATGTGGTCACCAGTTGAGAAATAGCCTATTAAAGGCGGTTTTATTGGACCAGAAAAGACACTTTTATGTTCCTTCTCCGGTCCTACCATTGATAAATTGATTAAAGGAGGTTCAAAAACCTCCTTATATTAGGGTCCGAAATAGCTTATTAATTAGGAACCTATTTCTGGGGTCTAAAAAAGGTTATCGGAAACCTAGGTTTTTCGGCAGCAATAGATCTGACCAAAAAAGTTAAAGATTTTTAGGGCTTAAAAAAATTTGACAAACAAAAGAAACGTGGCCCAGTGACGCGTCTACATTGTTGTGAGGCAGATGAGGCGGCAAAGGGAGGGGACATAGTCTACCATAGGAGGGGACGCAGCCCGGTGGAAGTAGGATACGATTCCCGACGGAGGGAGGAGATATTGATGGAACTATTTCTAGGTGGAGGAGGGAGAGAGAGTGGAAAGATGGTGGGGAAGATTCCGCCTACGCTGGGTTGGGGAAAGAGAGGGGCGGTGGAGGCGGGGAGAGAACAGAGGTGGTGGTGGAGGGAGAATAGAGGTAGAGACGGAGGCCGAGACACTAGGTAGGGGAGGGAGGGTAGAGACATTGTGTAGGGAAGGGAGAGCAGAGGCGCTGGGTAGAGTAAGGAGAGTGGTAGAGCTGGGTAGAAGAGGGAGAGCGGTGAAGGGGAGAAATTTTTCGGGGAAGAAAAACTAAGGGAGAAAAGAAACGACGCCAGATATTCATGCCTTAGAAAATAAAAAAAGGCAGTGAGGAAGGAAACCCAAGGTCATTATATACTTGGGCCCAAAAGTCCAATAAAGACACCCAATTAAAGACGGATCTTCAATAGAACCGTCCTGAATCAATTTAAAAGTGCCTTTAAAATTTTTGGGGTAACTTGGGAGGGAGTTCTGACTTTGGAACCTCCTTTGAGTCCTAATTAAAGGCGGTTATTCAATAAAACCACCTTTATTTGATGCCCATTAAAGGCTGCTCTTGAAAATTTACCTTTCATCAATTTAAAATGTGGCTTTAAAATTTTTGGGGTGACTAGGGAGGGAGTTCCGACTTTAAAACCTCCCTCAGATCCTAATTAAAGGTGGTTCATCACGAAATGCCTTTGATTGCAGCCTTCAATCAACACATCTCGACTAGTGGGTAGCTCTTTATTATTATTCTCTTGAAGAAGTTATTTGCTTGTAAAGATGATACAAAATTGTTGCATTGGAATGACGAGGACTATGGAGGATGAGGCAAGGTCGTCGGTAGTAAAAATTGATATGGATGCCATTGAGCGGTGTGAGTTATTCCTAAAAGGGCGATAAAGCAAGGAGGGTGCATTTGAAAAGACGGAAGAAATTCAACTTGTGGTAACTTGTTAGTAATTATTTCCTCTTCAAGTCATTATCTCATTTAAATAGACTAACATTATTTCAAATGTGTACATAGGCTAAGTTTAAGCATGATTCCGTTAAAGAAGCACGACATCTTTTGTGAGGCAACAAGGAAATCCGATCACTCGGGGCGTGCTAGAATAGTGGGTGCGTTCTTGTCCCAGAGAGAAGCATTTGGAATCACTTGATATTTTGAACGGGCAAAACCATCGAGAATCCACAAGATTCAAAAGGAAGTACTTATTTGAGATAAATGAATTGAGCAACATAAAATTATAATTCGTAAGTTAATCAAACACAACGGACTTGATCTACCAGATAATTTAGAGGATCTGGCACCCGATTGTGCTCCGTATTCACGAGGTTCCCTCCATTTTTCAGAAGACGTGGAGGTTAACCACTACCCCACTATTCAAAACCAAACACTTGAGGGGGGGAAATCATGACAAGGCCATCCTAGCCAACCAAAAAAAGGTTTCAAATTAAATGTTTTTCATACTTACCATTTCATTGATATAATCCTAAATACAACCTCTATTTTTATGTTGACCTAAACTTTTTGTTACCTATAAATTGATCAAGGCCACAGGGGTAGACCACTCTACGTAGCCAATGAAATTTTACACAAGTCGATGCGACATTATCACTCTGTTTCAATTGCAGATGGTATTTCTAGAGCTTTGTTGGAGCATCTAGTGGCTCCTAACGCCCTTTTTTTTATTATTCTGGATGGTCACTACAAGTGAGTAGAATCTGCACAAGGAATGTTTCTTTTATGGCCTCATCGTCTGATATAAGTCGATCACATAAATGATCGACATTTGAAAGTCACCCGGCCTATGTCACCAAAACCCGTGCACACAACATCCAACAAGGTTAGACCTCTTGTTCCACCACCACAAGTCGTTAAGGATTTACCCCACTTCTTACAGTTGTTGTATAATATAATTTAAAATCATGAGTGCTACTCAACTTATCCATTTTTGGAAAATGAGTGTGTATTTGGTTCAAAGCCGAGAAATATTCGCATTATGGAATGATTTTGAAAACCTATGGAAATGTGAGAAAGTTATTCAAATGCTAATGTCCCTCTATCTACTTTGAAAATTTTATTCATTGAAATTTTATTTACAATATTTCAAACATTTTTGACATTCTAATGTGTTAGAATTTTATTTGAAGGTACATGTATATCATCTCTAATATAAAGGAGAAGGGTTGGATAGGGTACTTTTACCCGATGATGAAACAAGAAATTGGATGTACAGAGTAGGAGAAGATCGACTACATACGCTAGAGTCTGGAGTGGACAGATAAGAAATTATTCGTCGCGCCACACATGGAGAGGTGATTGTTACGATGTTCATTTCATTTTTAATAGATTATTTGGCAATATTTAAAGATCGATAAATTTTTATGTGAAGGGAACATTGGCGATTGGTTTTTCTTGTCCCCGTAAATAAGCGCATGTACTGGATGGATCCACTTCACTTTCAACAATCTGAAACATTTGTTAAAATTTTGGTGTTGACTATGAATGACCCGAGCGACAAAAGTGATATGAGTTTAGACGTGGTCGAAATCAAGGTAAAGTTTCTTTATGTGTTGTGATATGTACTTTAGTTATATTTTTTTGGATTTTCATAATTTCCATTGATATATAACAGTACAAGAAATAAGCACAAACATGGGAGTGCAGATATTACATAATGTTATACGCAACATATTTCGTTCAAAAAGTACGATTAGATTACTCAGATATTGACAAAGTATAAAATAGTGTTTCTTGTATCCATTTTCACTAACACATTTTGAATTTTTATAACACTTTTGCTCCTTTCATATTCATAGATTTTACCAAACATAATCAAGCCTTATTCAAAAAGCTGACATCCACACTGCAAGAAATTATCTGGCAAGCCATTTATTTGACGCATGCTCAAAAGATTTACGGAATCATAACTTTGTAGAGTAACACAAATTACATAAATTTTGAAGATACGATTTGTGCTAGTGATTTCTATTCCGATGTAAAGATTATTGCTTATTTAGTTTTATCTATAGAATTTTGTACATTTGTATGAACATGTCTTGTATTTTGTCAAATTGTGAATACGTAAATAGAGGCTATTTAGAGTTGATCTTATGTAAGAAATAAGTTTTTTACAACATTCGATCTAAATGGCAACCATTGTCTTCCACGTCCGAAACTAAAGACCAGAAACAATTTATGATTTTGGAAAATAAATTGAATATTATCTTTTCGAAGAGTTTTTTACCTGAGGTGGAATAGAAAGGGGACCAGGCGCAGGAACCCACTACAAATCCGCGACCCATAGTATTCACATTTCCAAGTTCAGAAATGCATTCCGAATTCAAAACTCTCCCCAGGGTCGAGACACAATACCCAAGTTCCAAATTAGAATCTAAGGAAATCCCGGGCCATCCCAAACAACTTCCAGTATTTGAACCTATTCAAGGCGGTTATACCAACATTTTAAAGGCAAATGATAGTAACATTTGACAGACTTTTTTAACACGGTTATTAGAACCGCCTTTGATCATGGCTGATCCAAGGTGGGACCTCGGAAGACACTTTGAAAGTGCATTCTCTAGTTCGATAGAATCTTGTTTAATCCCCACTTCCCACACTAGTGATATTTTAATCATATAATAATACATATATGATAGATGAATAATATGTTTCTTATCTCGATAGAAAATCAACTTGATAACCACGATCTGAGGTGAATTAACCACAAGTCGCACACGTGTACGGCCTCTATCAATATCCACACATATTTCTTTCCAGAATCCTATCCCATATGATTGATTGACTATAGGAATGACTAGTTAGGCCTGAATGTCTGTAAGTACTCCTTCCAGTTATCTGAACTATGATATTAATAATATCATATAAATGAGCTTGAGTTTCTTAACAAGTAAACATAAAGCATATTTATCAAATATTTCCTAGGATTAATTTATCTTATAAGTTCATCTCTTAATCATTTTTACCTGGTTCAGTACATTTATGTGTGTGACCCTTTAGATTTCTAACACGTTTGTAGCAAATATGAATTGCCTTTTGGACATTAACCAACATACTTCCATTTGGCTTAAAGACAATTAGCCAAGAGATATCCAGTCCATATTCACTAATCAAGATTAGCGTCTAGCCAGACATCATGACAACCCAAGTGATAGAAAATATACGTGATCGTTTTAACCATCTCAAATAATAGAATTTCGTGAAACTAATATCCTTTAACCATACAATACCCCAATTTGTTCAAGAGTAAAGATAAGAGCTAACTCTTAATGAAATAATCATTTATTTTCTTTTTCTCAAAATATGTCTTATATAAAGTTGAATTTAGAACACTTTTTAAAATCACTTCTAGTTTGCACAAACATTTTAAACTCATATTCCAACAAGTGGTCATAGGAGGTGTATTCTTCTCACTATTAGAAGTGGTGAATTCTTTACTGACCATAAACTATCCATTCATGCTTCGTACTACACCCAAATCTATGTGCACAATAACCAACAAATGTTAAGGACAAAAATAGAAACAGGTAAATGATCCACACTCTACATACTCTTATGATGTCAAGTCTGAAGATCATTTTCATTTTATGTATAGAGATCATTTCCATTAGTATTTAAATAGTTCACCTTATGGAAAATGTCAAGACGGGCCAATCCAATGAACTTGTTCTCAAACAAGAATTTACACATTTTCTTTTGTGTCTCTACACCATAGTTGACGAGATCAACTAATTTTTACAATAGGAAGGAGCAAACCATGTGCTAGTCTATCTGTATTAATAATATCTCATCTTAATAATACTATGACTAGGCTAGTCTATCTGTATTAACAATATCCCATCTTAATAATACTATAACTTGGGATCTAAGAATAATATGTAAGCATTTAAAGGCTTATTATTCAAGGGGCTTTAGTATACTTTAATTCCACATGTCATCACCCACACCTGTTCCGACGTTAAAGGCGTGTTGTATTATTTTGATAATATAAATCATGTATACATAAAAATTAGTTCAAAACTGAATTTCATTATATAAAATAATAACTAAATTCATCCTAACATGTCAAACATGATAAGGATTATTTAGTCAAACTAAATTTTATAACAATTTATTATTATTCCTTTAGACTTCTACTATTATTTTTTAAGTGTATGAGTCCTTTCACAATTGGCTATCTAATTGTTCATAATATTATGTGTATTTCAAAAATACACATGGTATTATACATACCAATAATTTAAACACAATTTCTAACAATAACTATCTGTTATAAGACCATATACACCAATTTTATGAGTCAAAAATAATTTTAACTATTTTACTTGAAAGTAATCCAGTCAATAAAAATGATAATGATATTTATGTGTCACAATCGATTTAAAATAAAAAGTTTGTGTGTTTGGCGGCCGTACCTATTCGAAAGGCTATAATGATAGTGATGGGGGAGGAGGGTGATATTAGGGATATGGGACGTGATAGTGAGTTTCTTGAAGCTGGGTGTTCTAGTAGTTGTTGGCTCGACTAGTGATAAGGTAAGCTAGGTTATAGTTTTGTAGGTTTTTTATGTAATGGGTATGGTGGCTAAACGTTTAATGATAACCACTCATTCAATGATTTGTTTCCAAAGCGTTTGTTTTTTATGAAGTTCCTATGTGTTCTAGGTGGGGATGTTTTCTTGGAAAGGTTATTTTTCGAAACCATTAGCGAGGTATGTGTTAGGTGGTGGTATACGTAGGTGAAGTGGTTATGTCATCGGACAAGAAGTGTGTGTGTGTGTGTGTGTGTGTTTGGCATCTGGATCTATACCAAAGGCTATAACAATGGTGATGAAGAAGGAGGGTGACATGGGGGATACGGGAAGTGACAATGATTTGCCTGAAGGAATGTTTGAGGTGAGCCGGTCGCGGCTTTAAAGGTTTGTGTACTTTATTTTGAAACAGTCTATGATTACGTTCAGAATTTTAGTATTCCTTGTTTTAGTATTCCTTGTAAAAGAAAAAATGGGCTATAAAATGGGATGTTGGGTGAAGGCACTAATGCTGAGGTTTATAGAATATGAAATGGGGTGGACAACAAAGCTGGAGAAGAATCTAGTGTCGCTACATGAGCATGATGCCCATATTTTAAAGCATGATTTCGTGATTCAAAAGTTTAAAAAAGGAGTTAGTGGATGTTATGTGGCAGAAAAAGGAGCGACAAAGGTATCTAGTGGAGAATACATGCAAGTCCAATGAGAATGCGGCTATAATATCAAGGTAAGCTAATAATCTTGACAGGATGTACCGGGAGAAGGAGGAATGGAAGGATGAGCAATGCTTGCTGGTGGTGGCTCGGGAGTGGAGGGATTGTAATAGTGAGGAGAAACAATGTGCAGTACAGTTGTTGACAATGTACGAAAGTTTGGAAAGAAAGATCGAGCGCAGGGACATTCGATGCTCCCAGATAGAGGAGAGATGTTGTGCGCCCGAGGTGTTATTTGAAGAAAAGCATGAAGTGAGCTCAAGTCTTTGTGGAGAGATTTCTAAATCTATATATTTGATGTCTAAGGTTTCTAAGGATGCTTGGATGGTATGTGCTCTCTACTTAGAGAGATATGTGGATGAATCAAAGTGATACCGGAGACTTACACATACTATGTATACTTGTTGAGTATGCATCTAGTTTTTTTGGACTGCAGGCTAATCATTGACCATAACTTGTATTATGTGAAATATATGCGGCGCATGGAAGCTATTGGCAATACGCAGGACAAGGTGTACATTCATATGTGGTGTAAATTGGAGGAAATTCTTGGGGAAGACGATAATCATATGAAGGCTAAGGTGTCTATATTTCCAAATTTGAAGTAGGATAATGTGTGATATGATGGCCCTATTATGAGCTAGATTTATTAGTAGGTATTGGGTTGTTCGGTTGTGACCTTGAAAATAAGTGTTTATAGAAAATGTTTGTTGTTGGTTATTGATTATCAAAATATTCATCGTAATGTATAATTGGTGTAATTGGTGGGTTGTGAGGTGGGGGGGGGGGGAGTTTTATGTGGGGGTGTGTGATGGTTGTGGGTTTGTTGGGAATGAGTCATAAAGGTTGTTGCAGGTTGATACTCGTATGAGGAGATTGATTGTGGGTGTTATGTATTGCAGTGAGAGTCTAATTCACCCTCATAGACCTGTTTCAACACCAGTTCCCCCTCCCCATGAAGAGGCACTATTCTCTCCTAGTAAGGAAGCATATCAGAAAAGTGAACAATCGCTTAGCCGACATACTTATTCATAAGTATTCACAGTTGAATAATCTCGTGAATTCAATCAAGTTTCACAAGTCATTCAGCTGTGTAATCCATATTTCCCCTGTAGCTAAGCCACCATGAGTATGGAATTTCCCTCTTGCGAGTTCTCCTAAGCTCCCACAAGTATGAGCTTAGTAGGTGGAGATTCTTCATCATCCTCTATCCTGACCCTGTGTTCTCTAATCCCAACTGTTGATCTTGCAAGTAAGAAAATATTGCTAGTCAATTGAACATATAAAATCATTGAAAATACTTAAGAATATATTACTTTTATGAGAAAAGAAATATTAGTTTGGAATTAATGAATATTTAATGGCGTACATGTTTGTAGTATTTTTTTGGCATTGAGAATTAATGTAGTACAAGTTTGTATAACTCTAGTGATCCAGAAGGGCCCCACATTAGTGGCACAATCTGTGAGGACATTTGTTTCTTTACAGAATCACACAAATTCTTCTCAATGTGCATTACATCAAGACAATGCCTGATGTCCAGATACTTCCAATAAGGGAGTCTAAAAAATGGGGAACCATTCTCCTAGTAAGGAAGTATACCTAAAAAGTGAACAACCTCTTAGCCGGCATACTTATTCTGAAGTATCTATAGTTGAACGACCTCGTGAATCTAGTCCTGTTTCACAATTCCTTCAACTGTGTAGCCAAATTTTCCCCGTATGTAAGCCACCACGAGTGTTGAATTTCCTCACTTGGGTTCTCTTAAGCTCCCACAAGTACGGGCTCAACATATGGCTATTCTTCATGATTCACCATCTTAACCCTGCATTTTCTTATCCCAACCGCTAATCCTACAATCAAGAAAAAGTTACAAGTCAATTGAACCTATAAAATCACTGAAAACAATTAAGAGCATATACACTTAGAGAAAGCATAAATGTTTCTTAAACATCCCACAAGGTACGTAATATGAGCATGCATCCCCAACAACCAGGGTAAGTTTCCCAACATACCAATGTGAGCCGGATTATCACATGACCAAAAACACTTCGAAAGTATACCATAGGTATCAACAACATCCCAAACCCACTAAACCGATAAGAAACTTACATAAACTCACAACTAATATTAATGACAACACACAATGAACTCTCATGAATAATTTCACAAATACCTAGCTACATTAAGACAACACACAATTACAGCTGAAAATACCCTAACAATAACTCCTTTTATAGGTACCATCATAGGTAAAATAAACTCTCTGTATGATAATACCTGAAAGGAGCACCCCTGTCCTTCTTGTTTCACGATAATTGAATAAGTACTTATTCAGCCTCAGAAAATAGAACGCGTTACTTGTTAAATATTCCAACATAGATTATCAAAAAATATATTTCCAAATGGAATAATTATCCACTTAACTCCCAACCACCAAACCCAAGCCCACACACTAATACAAGTCTAACACAAATCATACCTAGAGACCAAACATGACCTCATCCCTCGCAAACACGATTCAAGTACATATCTACATATCCATACTTGAGTTATACAAACAGGAAAATTATCTTGGGATTCCCTCAGTATTCAGGTTATAAAAACAACACAGAAGAGACCAAACGACCACCCGTTGCTTGGCATATTCCTGGGAAATCACCAGCCTATTGACACAAGTGGAAATATTCTCCGCTCTATCGCTGCGATACATAACACCCACAATCCGATGCCAAAGGATTATTACAAACATGTGCTACACTAATTCTTCATGAAGTTCAAAGTAATATTTCTTTCTCATCAAAGATTTTTTTAAAATTAGAATGACATTAAGAAGTTGTAATAATTTCCATTTAATATGGTTATGAGTTTGGAACCTAAGTGTAAAATCCCACCACATTGCACGCGTTATTACCTCTACCTCAACCGCCTTTAAATTAAATAAATCGAAAGTAGTTATTCAAAAACTGTCTTAAAAAACTATTGGGTCCAATTCATAATGTTTCCAAGTTTGGAACCTCTTTCCTAAGGCATTTCCATAAAAATTCAGGGGAATCGCCTTTTATTACTACCTTCAATAAGTATCTCTCCACTAGTGCCTTTTGTGAATTTCGTAGGAGACAAGTTAAAATTCTCGAGGACAATATTATAGCTCTATTTACTGGATCTCTAATTCGTAGCAGTATTGATGATAGTTCATATTGACATTTCATTTTTAGTTATCTTTGTTATAGGTTAGTTATTACTATAGGATTGCCTGTATGAATATCAATTCCCTTTACTGTAATTGATGTTGGAAAATTTTCTCAATGTCTACAAATGCTTGATATATATATATACACATATTTTCTTTTTTGGTATTAGATTTAGATTTTTATATTTCTCTTTCTCTATTTTTAAATTAATTCTCCCATTTATTTCTAAGGGTAAAGTATAAAACTAACGCTATTAAATTCTGAATGTGCATGCATGACCTTGTAAAATCTTAATGTTCAAACTAACCATAAAATTTTGAGCAACTGTGCAGGTATACCAAAATTGCATTATTCCGGCGTGAACTAACGGAATTCAGGCGCTGGCCTAAGATGTAAAAACAAAGATACCCCTAGGCTTAAAATTGAAAATTTAATAACCATTCTACCATAGGCTTCTTCTTCTTTATCATCATCTTCAAACACACCACTGATCGTCGCCGCCGCCGCCAGATTAGCACTTTTATTTAAAAGATAGGGTTAAATCATCACTTTCGTAAAAAAGACATGGTTAAATCAACACTTATATAAAAAAGATATAGGATTGGATCAGCACTATTATAAAAATATGGTGTCAATACAGTAATAAACAGCGTTATTATACTCATTACTTTTCGATGCCACAACCTGATTGTATTCATTAATCCTGATAGTTTCACCTTCCTATAAATCACACAGAAACAACAATAAACATGATATCTGAACAAACAACAATAATAAATGAATATCCACCGAAATCAATGTCAATACCTAGTTCACATAGTATTTGAAATTCCAAGAGTAAACGGGAAAGTTAACTTCTACGAAAAGAAGCAAGCTTCTAAATTAAATAGGATTTCAGAAAAAGTAGCAAAACTTTCCTTACATCAGTCAGTATGATTCAATCTAGTCGCAATCAGTGGAGGAACCAGGTGTGGTAAGGGTGTGCGCAAGTCACCCCTATGATTTTCCGGCCAGAGTAGTAGGGGTAGTAGGGGTATTTTGCCAAAAACTTTAGCACTCTTGCTCTCTGCCCCTCCTTACTTATTTACCTAGGCCGGATTTTTTGTTGAAGTATTCATGGGTGGATCAAATATAAAAGATACATAAAGTTTCAATTGTCACGGTAGAGAAAATTGAGGAAGATGATGAATAGTCATTACCCTTTTTTAATTTTGTTTTAGTAGATCAATAAAACAAAATTTTCTTCTATATTAATGCAACACATCACTTCTTCACGTGTCTACATGTCTTCCCCTCATATTACTGAGGCATGCAACTAAAGTCCTTAAAGAATACTAGTCTAGTTTAATGCATCATTTTTCATTATAAGTACGTAATTTCATCAACAAATTTTAGGTTTTCTTATTTTTTTAAAAAATGCTCAAATATATGTATTTCTTATATATAGTAAGATGCTAATTTATCAAATTGATTTTTTTAATTAAATTTAACTATAACTAAAATAGTGAAAATGTGAATAATAAATCAAAATCAAATGAAATAGCATCATTTAAATTTTTTAAGTAACTCAACTAAAGTGAAACTCAATTGATAGGCAGATAAGTTAAAATGAACACAGTATAAGTTATCTAAATAAATATATATGATATGAAAAAACTTATTCGTTAAATGTATCTAAACTTTTTGCATGTATAATATGTTGAATTGAAGTTTAAATAAACCATGCAAGATCAAAATATTGGATTACTCTTGATGAGACATTAAATGCATGTATTTTCTGTAGCATTTAGCATCTCTTTTGTTATCCTTTTAGTGGTAGACTTCTAGATTTAGGTAGGATTATATTATAAGGGGTTTGGATAACAATTTTCGGTTTTCATAATTAAATCCTTCATTTTGTAACCTCTTTTTAGTCTAATGGATTTTTGGTTCTTACGAGCACCTAGATTCCTTTTTGTGAGCTTAATTTGTAGATTACTCGTAAGCACTTTGGATTATTTTAGTGAAGTTCATTCACAAGGATAGTAGAATGTTAAAGGCCACGAGTCTAAATGTGGTAGAAAATAAAAGGGTCGAAGAAGGAAGACAAAGAAGCAGATTAATTGTGATCCAGAATTTTGAATCGAGTTCTGGGAGTGATCCAAGAAGAACCAGCATTTTAGGGTAGCAACATTGGATTTGTCTTCCTGATCACTATAAAATCGACTACAAGAACTGCCAAAATGGAAAAACGGTTCACCCGTGGCGAAGCAAATAAAAAGAAGGCAATAACTCCTCTGCGAGCAGCAAGGCATCTCTGCGGCCCGCGAAATCATCCCAGAATTTGACACTTTTGACTTTTTCCCCCTCTATGTCCTTGGACTATAAATAGTCCCCCTTCTTCCCCATTTGTGTAAGCCCGACATAGGCACTCAAAACCCTAGTATTTTCGTTCTTTCTTAATTTTTGTACTTCTTCCATGGATTCTTGTAGATTTGTTATGAGTTTTCATTATCTAGGCTAGATTTTATCGTGGGAGAAATTAATCAGTATTTCTAGCATGATATTGTGAGACTTGGTTTATCCTATTTTGTGCTTTGTTATCAACTAAGTATGTTTTATGCTTTTTTGTGTGATTAATGCATGATTTAGACTAGAATGATGAACTAGTTGAAGATTATGAATTGTTCTTTCCTAGGCTTTTGGTCAAATCCGGGAGATTTTTTCTTTTTATGATGTGATTATCGTTGGTTAATGTTAGCTTACAATTGGGTGTGACAATTAATTATGATTATTGATTGATGAAATTTCTTAGATTTAGGATGAATTTGAATGGGTTTACCTAATTATCGAAGTAGTACACTAATGACGTCTAGCATGAAGGCCGATCCTCGTAGTCGTCATTGGGGAACATAATCGTGCTATCCTGATGTTTCTCTCTTGTAGGACATTGTGATAGTTATGTTGGGTCTTCATGTTTATTGCTATTTTGGGGAAGTATATGATGCCGATCATCTAGAGTGACCCGAGGGTAAGGGTTATTGTGTGGCGCCGATCGCCCCCTCTAACTATAACCGAGGAGAGGTGAGAAATGTCTTCACTCGAAAGGTGTTGACAAGTTCTTATGGTTAATGCATAAAACTAGGATGGTTAGTCGACGGTTAAAGGATAAATAGAAATGTATACCAATTTCGCCCAAAACTCGTAATAATCTTTATTCCGTCTTTTGTGCTGGTGTGATTGTATTGGCGTTGTTCTCTATAATTGTTTGTTAATTTAGTAGTTTAAATTAAGCATAGTTTTTTCCAAAACCAAAAAACCCCCCACTTTGTCACCACACACGTAGAGTGACTTATCCTTGTGCTTTTTAACTACGCTTAACACTCGATAAAAACTTCTTTTCCCCTTAGATGACCCTGACTTGCTACTATCTACTTTCTAAGAGTTAGCTGCAATTAGGGCTTATAAATACTATTTTTGAGAGGCACGATGATGGCCTCCCAAATTTTGGCTCCGCTGTCGGGGAAAAGGCGTATTTTCTTTAGTGTTAATGTATTTTAGTGTTTAGTGTTTCTCTTTGTGTGTTCTTGTTTGTTCATAGCTTGTGTTTTTTTATGTTTGTTGTTTTTTGGAAAGATATATTGCCTTTGTTCTTGGTTTATCGTACGTGAGTATTCTAAGAACCGAGAGCCTTTGAACTACGACCTCAAATATCTGTGCTTCTTTGTTTTTATTTGCTTTTGTCCGAAGTATGTATTGCTTGATAATTTGGTGTACTTCTACCGAGAATTCTTGCACTACTATTCCAAATTTTTTATATTTTAAAAAAATGGAATAGCTCACCTTGAGGGAACCCATGATGAGAAGAGAGGCTCAACAAGCATTTTTTGTTGGATTTGTCATTCCGACCATCCTACAGAGTCTTGCTATTGGTTGAGAGAGAAGCACCACGAGGAGAATAGAACCCTTTGTTTTCGAAACCATTGGTGTCATGAGGAGTGTTACGAAGAGGTTGGAGTTGTTGGTTTCCAAGGTTAAGGATCTCAAGAATGGTATCCCTACTATGATTCTTACAATCCGGAGTGGAGTGGTTATCCGGATTCGTGGTATGGGAATGCACCTGAAAACCAAGACTATGAGCGATATAATTGACGGTCATTATCTCATGCCATGTCACAACAACTCTACCCAAAGGATGATGGGTCATCTAACCATCGAGATGGAAAACCAAGGTCAGAGTATAAGGAGACCTTTCATGCTTTAAAAAATATAGTCACTAACTTGGAAGACCGAACCACATCTAGAATTACAAAAGTGGATGATCGCCCTTCCGCGAGATTCAAAAGTTTGGAAACCCAAGTTAGTCAAATAACATCTTCTGTTGCCTAGTTGTAGACTAGAGCTTCCATCGCAATCGGAGGTGAGCCAGAGCCAGGGGAGAATCCTTTGACCTTGATGGGCTAGGTGGTGAAAGAAGTTGAAGATGAGATCCAGTGGGATGGGGAATTGGTTGTTGATGACAAAGAAGTTGAGCAAGGGGTAATTGTCATATATTCATTATTCTTTCCATCATCACCCCCACCTCCACCAATTAAACCAACTCCACCATTTAAAAAAAAATTGGAGGAGACAATAGGAGAGCCAAATGATTATGCCAAGATTCCAAACCACCCATCTCCTTTAAGACCAACTCCACCTCCACAAAATCTTCCTCTTGTAAGATTTCTACCCCAACCCTTCTACTTTCGGATACTCATGGTGAAGGGATTCAAACCTTCACTATATGGATAACATTAGAGTCATGCCCACGACCTTAAATATACGAAGCTTCTCAGGAGGCAACTCGAGTTTTAAATTATTTTAGCAAATTTTTTATTTTGAAAAAAAATTCCCTCACCTTTGTCATAAAAACCTTACCCAAAACAAAAAAATACCACCAAAATCCACCATAAAAAATGACCACCAAAACAACCATCTAAGGGTACTACTAGTTGCTTTTTGTGGGTGTTGATCGAGACTGTCATAGTTGTGGATTTGTACTAGATAGGTCGAGGTTGCATATCGGACGGAGTTCGAGAACATGGAAGAGATAACATTCATTGAGGAGTGAGCATTTCTACCACCGGGAAGGACCTTTAAAGTCCTAGTTGTGAGTTTTTTTCCTTTCTCCCTTATTTTTGTATCTTATCCTGTTGTCACATTGAGGACAATTTGTGTTTCAAGTTTGGGGAGATAAGCATATCTCGTTGTATTGTATTGTATTGTGCATATCCTCTACTTTGATTTTTTTTGTTTGAAAAAAAATCTGCTAAGTTGAAAACCCGAGAGGGCAACTTAGGCAAAATTGGAGGGTCCAGATAGGTTGAAAACCCAAAAGGGCAATCTATGAAAAACTGAGAGGCCAAATAGTGTGGAAAAAGGTAAAGGTGAGCATTGAAAAAGAAAAAAACTATGTGAAGTTAGGATGAAAACCCGAGAGGCCTCCAAGGATAAACGAGAGAAAATGAGAGAAACTAAAACATTCTATGTTTCTCTTAGTTTCTCTATTTGGTAGTTTCTTTGGTAGAGTAAGCTATTACTTGTAATTTGTAACTCACCTTTGATTGGTATGATGTCTGTTTAGATTATCTTAGGCTTTATGACGTAAGAGTGTAGATATTCTTATGTCTTAGGGACTAGGGTAGTCTAGTAATAAAATGTTGGGTGTTTTGGGAAAACCGTTGCATGCTAATTTATGCTTAGGTCTTTGTTTGTTCTTATTTTCTCGAGGACGAGCAAATGTTTAAGTGTGAGGGATTGATGAGACGTTAAATGCATGTATTTTTCGAAGCATTTAGCATCTTTTTGTTATATTTTTGTTTGAAAATTGTTGGATTTAGGTAGTATTATATTATAAGGGGTTTGGATAACCGTTTTCAATTTTCGTATCTAAATCCTTCATTTGGTAACCTCTTTTGAGTCTAATAGATTTTGGGTCCTTACGAGCATCTAGATTTTTTTGTGAGCTTAATTTGCAGATTGCTCGTAAGCACTTTGGATTATTTTAGTGAAGGTCATTCACAAGGATGGTAGAATATTGAAGACCAAGAGTCAAAATGTCGTTGAAGATAGAAGAGTCGAAGAAGGAAGACAAAAAAGAAGATGAATTGTGATCTGGAAGTTCAAACCAAGTTCTAAGAATGATCCAAGAAGAACCAGGTTTCAAGGGTGGTTCCATTGGATTATTCTTCTTGAGCACTATAAAATTGACTACAAGAACTCCCAAAAAAGATAAGCAGTTCATCTGTGGCGAAGAAAATAAGAAGAGAGCAGAAGCTCCTTTGCGGCCCACAAAATCAGCCCTGAATTTGACACTTTTGGCTTTTTTTTCCTTCATATCCTTGGACTAAGTATAGCCCTCCTTCTTCCTCATTGGTGTAAGCCCGATTTGGGCACTCAAAACCTTAGTTTTTCTTCATATTTTCTTAGTTTTTGTACTTCTTCCATGGATTTTTGTAGATTTGTTATGGATTTTCATTATCCAGGCTAGATTTCATCTTGGGAGCAATTGGTAAGCACTTCTAGCATGATATTGTCAGACTTGGTTTATCCTATTTTTTTATTTGATTATTAACTATGTTTTATGCTTTTTTGTGTGATTAATGCATGATTTAGATTAGAATGATCAACTAGTTGAAAATTATGAATTTATTCTTTTCTAGGCTTTTGGTCAAACCGGGGAGGTTTTGTATTTTTATCGATGTGATTATCGTTGGTTAATGTTAGGTTATAATTGAGTGTGACAACTAATTATGATTATTGATTGATGAAAATGCTTATATTTAGGGTAAATTTGAATGGGTTTGCCTAATTATCGAAGTAGAACACTAATGACGCCTAGCATGAAGGACGAGTGTGATTGTATTTGCATTGCTCTCTATATTTGTTTGTTATTAATTTAGTAGTTTAAATTAAGCGTAGTGTTTTTCAAAACCAAAAACCTCCACTTTGTTACCACACACGCAGAGTGACTTCTTCGTGTGCTTTTTAACTACGTTTAACACTCGATAAATCCTATTTTCCCCGTGGATGACTCCGATTTTCTACTATTCACTTTCTAGTAGTTAGATGCAATTAGGGCGTATAAATACTATTTTTGAGAGTCACGACGACGACCTCCCTACTCTCTACATTTTTAATGAACTATTAATTTATTTTAAGTGACTACAATTAAATGAATTAGATATAAATTATGTTTGTTGTTTCTATCTTATATCTTAAAAAATATTAATTAATTTTACAAAAATTAATTGAAAGCCACGTTCCTATCATTATGCCCCGTCTTTAATTGAAAGTCGCGTTTCTATTAGAGACGGAGTTACGGTGGATTTCTAAATAGTGAGGTAGAGGGCTTGGTGTCGGTGACGGAGTGGCGCCGAGTTTCTAAATAGTGAGGCAAAGGGTTAGGAGTCAGCAACGGAGCGGGGGGTTATGTGCTGGAGTTCTTGAGGCGACACAACAGTGTTGGGTTTGTGAGGCAAAGCGGCTCCAGAAAGGGAACTATGACAGGTTTGGATTCAGAGTGGTTGAATTTGGGGTGGCTGATGTGAGATTAAAAAACAAATTAAAAAATAAAATTGTAGTAAATAGATAAGGGTTATTTTAATTTTTAGTTCTTTAAAGAGGGATATAATTGTCTTTTTGTAATTTTTTGGCCAAATTGGCCGTTCACATTTTGGTCCACCAAGTTGAGGGTTAGATTGTCACTCTCACATTTTACAATGTTATATTGACACTTTGACACAAAACAAAAAGATAAAAAACACACTTTTCTCTATTTCTAATCATTCCCCTACTTCTTCCCTGATTTAGAGGAACACTCTAAGTCAGCCAAACCTTTCATTTTCTACTATTTTGTGGAACCACCACAACCTTCTGCCTCACTATCATCGGGATTTGTCATTAAGGTGGTTAGAGGTTTTGGTTCTTGGAGGAATCTACTTAAGTACTAATTTCAGGCTCATAAGGCCCCTTCTCTTTATAAAGTGCATCAAGTTCTCAAATGAAAAAATTGTTGGATTAATGGTGTACTCAGAGCATGTGCAACTTTTAGTTTCTTTTTTGTTGGAAAGTAATCACAAAACCCCACAATAGGGGTTTCTCTGCGGTTTCTAAATGAAGAAACGGCCCAATAGTTTCCATAAATAACTTTGTGGTTTCATTCAAAAGTTGACCTCGTGACTAGGCCCGGCTGGCGTGCGGCCCTTTTTTGCCTCCAATGGGACACGTGGCATGCACTAATTGGGTCACGTGTCTCACTAACTCCCCTAATTTTTTTATAAATTAATTTGTTCAGACATGTGGCGGCACTTGATTAGGTCACGTGTACGAATGGTTATTTTTTAAAATTTTCTATTTTTAATTTTTTAAATTTTTTAAAATTTAAAATTTAATCAAAACAAAATTAAAAAATTAATTTTTTTAAAAAAATTAATTAAGTTTTAAAATTAAAGTTGTAATATTAAATTTCACATTTCTATTTATTTTGGGTTAACAAATTTATATTAATTAAATGCTAAAGATATAATTAATGTGTAGGATAGAGAAAAACAAGTGGGTCCACGAAGTGATTCTTAGTAGTTTATGTCATTGTGGAGGTAATACAGATGCTAATAAAAGGCTAAACACTAATCACTTTCCTTAAAATGTGCAACTAATTAGGAATACATTTATATTATCATTATTGTCACATCAGTCAATGTGTGATTTCACTATAAATCTCCACCTTCTTAATAATTATACTAAGGTTTAAGAGAAAGGTGGGTGGGGGCACCTGATCTTCGTAAACATTAACCCGTGGGTCAACTAAAGCTTAATGAACAATAAAAGCCTGCTTATACATTCCCGATCAAGAGATTAACCAAATCCACCAAGAATGCTAGATGTCACCTGTTTAAAATTACCTCGTTTTATATAATAAAATTCAAAACTACTTTTCCTCTCAGTTGTATCTGCTATTTTAAACTTCTTAACCATGGTTGTATATGTTATGAACTACTTTTGCTTACTATGCTGACTGTTGAGATTTCTTTTTGGTTTTGTTTTCAATTGGACTCCTGAGTTGCTTGGCTATGGCCATTTTCTTGAAATTATGCTGGTTAGTTGGTGTTTTCACCTAAAAGACTTTTTTATGCCTTTATTTAAAATGAGTTGAGATCAGTGTCCAAATTTTTTATTGATCAAATTCTTATTTCTTTGTGTTTGTAGATTTATACAATCATTTTTGGTTAAAAGTTTTGTGAATTCTTTGTTTGCAGGTTATTAGGTTCTTTGCAGTTAATTTGTTTTGTTCGATGGATATAGAAGTTTCCTTCTTCCCAATTATTTTTTATACACATAAAATTTATTGTGAACTGCTTTTGTTGACTGTCATGAGATATTTACTTTTGAAATTTCAACAAGACCCTTTTGTTCCTTTGTTATAGCCATTGGTATGCATGAAACTATTCCTGCTGTTATGACTCATATTTCTTTGTTTGTAACTTTCTGTGATTTTTTTTGTAGTAAAATAAAATGTGTAAGATAATGACTTGGGATTATAGAACCATGTTTTGTGTTGAGTTGTTGAACTTTGAGCTAACATGAAATTGAACTTTGGCAGGTTAAATGTTATGTTAATTAAGCTATGGACAAAAGCTGGATGAATCAACCGAGGTACTGTCAGGAATATCTGGTTGGTCTAGAAAAGTTTTTGGATTTTGCTTTTGCTTCTTCAAGAAGAAATGGAGTTATTTTATGTCCGTGCAAGGAATGTAAACTGATTATTTCTGTGGAAAGAGAAGTTGCAAAGGAACACTTGATAGTTATAGGATTTATCAAAGGTTACAATCAATGGATAGCTCATGGAGAGGTCCCATCAGATATCACAAGTCTTCCTGTACCACCTACAAGTGCTGACACTCCAAATATTGTGGACGATGTTCAGAGCTTACTTCATGATGTTTTTGGGGTTCATGGCGAGGATAATGATGGCGATACTGCAATAGAAAGTCCTGAAGATGTAAACATTCCTTCTGGGGATGTTGAGAAATTTTTCAAGATGCTTGAGGGTGCCAAGAAGCCTCTGTATAAAGGATGTGAGAAATTTTCCAAACTTCACTTCTTTTTAAGGCTACTGCGCATAAAATGTCTTGGGAGCTGGAGTAACAAAAAATTTGACATGTTGTTGGAATTATTGGTACAAGCATTTCCCCAGGCGATGACAGATCTTCCTAAATCTTACTACGAGAGTGAAAAGTTGTTGAAGGATTTGGGACTAGGTTATGAGAAGATAGATGCTTGTGCTAATGACTGCACCTTATATTGGGGAGAGAATACAAAAAGAACCTCATGTGAGACATGTCTAGAACCACGATGGCAAACTTCGGAAAAAGATCCAACAGGTACAAAAAGGAAAATTGCGCATAAGGTGTTATGGTACTTTCCAATAAAGCCTAGATTGCAAAGATTATTTATGTCATCAAAAACGGCTCCCCACTTGCGCTGGCATGCTGAAGGTCGCACAAAGGATGGGTACATGAGGCATCCAGCTGATTCTCCTTCCTGGCAAACATTTGATTGTAAGTATCCAGAGTTTGCTAAAGAATCTCGCAATATCAGGCTGGGGTTGGCATCAGATGGGTTTAATCCGTATGGTAATATGAATGTTTCTCATAGTACATGGCCCGTTATCTTAGTTCCGTATAATCTTCCTCCGTGGATGTGTATGAAAGAGCAGTATACCATGTTGTCTCTATTCATACCTGGCCTCTCTTTTCCAGGTAATAATATTGATATTTATTTACAGCCTCTGATCAAGGATTTAAAATATTTGTGGAAAGAATGAATTGATACTTATGATGCATCTCAGAAGAGAAATTTCCGGCTCTATGCGAGCTTGTTTTGGACGATAAGTGATTTTCCAGGTTATGCTAATTGGTCTGGATGGAGTACAAAAGGTAAATTTGCATGTGCTGTGTGTCACGAATACACACATTCTCAATGGTTAGAAAATGGTGGAAAGTTTTGTAACATGGGATATCGCAGATTTTTAGGTCGGAGTCATCATTTCCGAAAGAATGCTAGATACTTTGACGGTAAAGAGGAAAATGGAAGACCTCCTCCACGACTATCTAGGAAAAATGTGTTGGACTGTTTGCCAGGAATGAACTTCAAGTTTGGGAAAACGTTAGTGATAATCCAGAATTTCCTTTGAATTGGAAGAAGAAAATCATTTCTTTGATTTTCCGTACAAGAAAGACAATATTTTGCGGCACAATCTATATTTTATGCATATTGAAAAAAATTATTGTGAGAGCATTTATGGGACACTGATGAACACGGATAAGTCAAAATATAATGAGAAATCTCGACTTGACTTACAAAATATGGGGATTAGACCAGAGATGCATATTGTTGTAGATGAATTTGGTAACTCTTCTCTACCTAAGCCTGCCTACAGATTCAATGGTAAAGAGAAGGGAACGTTTAGTCATGTTTTGAAGGGACTGAAAGTGCCTGATGATTATGCTTCAAATATATCAAGGCATGTTCATGTGAAACCCCTCAAGATTCTTAGCCTAAAGAGTCATGATTATCATATTTTGATGCAGCAGTTATTGCCCCGTGGTGATTCGTAGAACATTACCTAAATTAGTTCGTTTTGTGCTTATAAAGTTAAGTCGATAGTTTAGGAAATTATTCTCTAAAGCTATTTATCCTCCTAATGTGATTCGTATAGAGAAGGAAATTGCGGTCATTCTTTGTGAGCTTGAGAAGATTTTTCCACCGTCATTTTTTGATGTGATGTTCCATCTGACAGTTCATTTGGCTACAGAAGTAAGGATTGGGGGGGCCAGTTCATTATCGGTGGATGTATCCTATAGAGAGGTAATACAAAAAAAATCATTATAAATGTATGAATATTATTGTTTGTAATTTTAAAACTTTTGATTTATTTTCATGCATTTCATTTAGGTATCTAGGGAAACTAAAATGTTATGTTCGGAATAGAAGAAAACCAGAAGGCTCGATGGCTCAAGGATACATAGCTGAAGAGTGTTTGACATTTTTCTCAATGTACTTACCAGAGTACATTGATAAAAAAATCAACGTTGTGTCTAGAAATGATGAGCTTATGGAAAGTACAACCCCTGGACTGGAAATATTTACAATGGGAGGTCGTGCACTCGGGAAAGGTACCCCAAAGATTTTTTGTGATGAAACATTGAAGAAGGGCCACATGTATGTGCTATTCAATTGCAAGGAAGTAAAACCTTACTTGGAGTAAGATTAATTTTTGGTGGAAAATTTATTTTCTTTTATTTATATATCCCTCCTGCATGACTCTTTGTTTCTTAAGTTATATTTTTTGATACTGCAGGCAACATCTTATAATCGTGGAACAGACCCATCCTCGCTTAGCACGCCATCAAATTGAAGTTATTCATAATGAATAATTTTCAAAGTGGTTCTCAAATCAGGTAAGGGTCCTCTAAATACATAGGAGTTCATCGTACATATATCCTTAGATGCATAATTTGTTCAATATTTTACAGGTTAAGCACTTGGAAGTTTTTGATGATAATCCTATGATCAAGGATTTGAAAACTCTTGGTAAATGACCGAACAATATAGGTCTTTGTTATGAAAAATATGTTGTGAATGGATTCAGGTTCCATATGAGGGAGTTAGAGAGGAAAAGAAAAACTTATATCAGTGGAATAGCTGTCATAACAACAACAAGTTTCTCTAGTAGCAGGGATGAGAATCCTAAAATGGGAGAACTAGATTACTATGGGGTTTTAAACAATATCATAGAGCTTGACTATGTACACCGCAGGGTTGTTTTA
>JAULKM010000008.1:16403778-16415135 GCA_032355605.1 Rubia tinctorum
CTCACTGACCGGCAGCGAGACCCCCGTACCAGCCTGTCAAAGCGGCTAATACGTATTCAAGGCATACCAACATAATGTCGCATTTGAAATGAAGTTGTGAAGTTCATTGGCACTTGGTCGATCTTTTGGATTGCTCTCCGTACACCAACTATACGTTGAAACATGAAATTTCAGCACTTCAGATTCATTTTCTGATCCCTAGAGAGCCGTCATTGCCTGATCGTCTAAGTCTATATGAGAATAAAATATCCCTGCGGATCTTCTATTAGTTGTGATCACTTTCCTCTATCGAGATGTTGAACAATCGCAATCTCTGGCTATGTTAAACCAGAATATTAGATTTGCAACGTCAACAATTCGAAAGGTAGCATCTAAATGACCAGATATCGACCAACACACCATATGCATTTTGTTCATTCCTCACTCGAAACACCTCTAGGGCCATCCAATGAGGGGTTCTAATGCATACATATAGAGGATGACCACCCGTGTGAACTATACATCACGAATGTAAGCTTGCATGAAGAGGGGTTGCCATATCAAAGTCAGAATGCTTTGCAACTGGCGAGTTGCCACCATCATCATTCTCATTCAGGTCAATCAGATTTTTTGGCTCTTTATGTCGCGGGGAATAATGTGCCTATCATGCAATTCTTCCAATGCAGATGCGACATCTCTAGCGAATAACATTTTTAGAGGTATGGAAACACGCTTCGCGCCAATTCCTTTCAGTCTCTTTAAATAACTTTCCAGAGAACCCCCTTGGATGTACTCAATGAATAGGGTTAATTGCAAGACCTGAACATTAGAGGACTTCTCCCGCTTAGGAGACATTCGATGACCATAATGTTTAACTATACAAGAATGATGTCTCAATAAACTCATCATTTTGGCTTCCCCTAAGCAAGAGAGCTCGAAATTTCTAATGTCTTCTTGAGAAGTAGTCTCGGATACTTTAAGCGTACGCAATTTTGTAAAAGCACTAACACATCCAATCTTACACTTCAGGATAGTGTTGGATGTTGTCTCGCCGATTATTTCCTCAGATCTAGAAACTGGACCATCTGATGCACTCATCATCCGAGTTAAAGGGTTAGTTTCTTGTCGTATCACCAGAGGGCGGCAAGCATCCACAATGATGTGAACCCCCCGTTTTCTCCATAACAATCACATTCCAAGCATGTGGAGTGAAATCCAAGAATCGACGAACAAGCTCACAGTGCATTGGAGGCTCCATTCTGTCACATGGGTATTTTATGGGTATAGCTCTATGTTGACAAACACCAAATTGCAGGCTGCCATTAGGCACAACAATCAAATTATGCCTTTATTTTGCAAATAAAATCACCCTCTCAAAAAGCTCAAAGAAAGAAATGGCACCATCCAACTCTCTTCTTTCGCTATGGCTATTCTAGTCCTGTGAAGCAATATCCCTCTCATTCATCATAGAAGAACCATAGCAAAATTGAGACACGAGTGCTTGAGCATGTAGTGCAATTGTATCGAGGTTTTCATCCTTGTCCCTATCAACCAGGATAACTTCCCGTCCAAAGTCATAAGGAATTTTATCTTCAAGCAAAAGGCGAATTTTGCGGCTCGCCCTCAGCCGCCTACACCGCCCGGCACCACAGACAACATGTAGGAGTTTTTCACGATCAAGCAGTCACACACCCTCCCGATATTCGAACCCGAGACCTTTTTCAAGCAAGTGGAACTCGATGGTCAGGTGTGCAACCAACTGGACTAAACCGTGGGTGCAATTGATTAGGCTTCCAAGCCCATGTCTTGAGACTTGTATATAAGCTATTTAATGCTTTATCTATTGTGCAATTATTGTTCTTGAAATGGGTTGTTGAATACATTTATGATATTGGAAGTTTGAGTATATGAAATGCTTGTATGATTATGTGTTAGGGTTTGGAGGAATTAGCAGATTCTCCCCTCTTTGATATGGAATCCAAAAGCATGATTTAGGACTTCTAATGTTGTTGGTGATTTGATGGATGCTAGGTAATGTGGTGATGTCAAATTCTTCGTCATGTTTATTTGTGTAACAAATGAGAGAGGTTAATGAACGTTGAACGTTCTTGGCTAGTCTTGTGTAAATGCATGAACTGGTTCAATGCTTAGACACAGTGTAGTGTTTATAAGCATTACCACCTGTGATAATATGTTGAGTTGGATTCTCCATCCTTGTCCTAGTTAATCTTAGTTCTTTGTCTCCAATAATCCTCCTGATGTTTTTGGAGTTTTATAAGTTCTTGCTTCATAATATGTTCTTCCTTTTTCTGATGCTCATTACTTGAGAGACTTAGTATGCTTTGCAACTTAGATTCCATCTTGTGTATTCTCTTATCCAAAATTACCATAACCTGATTTATGCTAATTTTGAAGATGACACATAGTAATGGATAAGCCTTTAGACAAGAAGACTGCTGGAACTCAGATGAAAGTATCATGAGAGTTGGGATATACATTATTTCATGTCTTGTCTATTATAACCGAGATCACAAGATCTTTGTGCCACAAAGCCTCATAATGTTAGAGCTTAGTAGCTTTATGGTTGTCTCCTTTAAGATTAATAATCATGGTGCCTGATCCGATATTGCTAGGGGGAGATTTTCCACAATGACCTTAGGGAACTAGGTCCTCCAATCTAAGGATACAAAACATCTATCCAAACTTTTCCAAATTTGGTCAGATTATTCCCTTCCGCTTAACCATGTATACCAAGCCCCTACATTTGGGACTTCTTGTAAACCCAGCCAGTGGAGATAATTTACGAAACGAACATAGTCCTCAATTTTATGCTCTAAGCCGCAAGATTTATCCATGGTTGCTTATATATGGTTCCAATCTCCCATGCACATGATTGGATATTCCATTAATTCTTTCTCCTCCAGGATCCAATTCCAAACTGTTGCTCTATTTTTCTTTCATGGACTTCCATAAATGAAAAGTAGCCAAGAAATACGATGCTGCTAATATGCTAACTTAGAAAATATTACATTTTTGAAGAAGTTATTAATCTCTTGATTGATACTATCAGTCTAAAACAAATCCAAACCACCTGCTAGACCTACATGATCTACAAAAAAACTATTAAAGAATTAAGACGATACTGTTCAAAACTCTAAAGCTGCCCTATCTGTCTTGGTTTCCATAAGATAGCGAATTTGAGGTTGATGATTCTTGATTAGCTTGTTGAGGTAATTTTTTCTTTCAAGGCGTTGACTGAAAACTCCTACAGTTCCAGGACAAGAACCTCATGTTGACTGCGAAGGTTGATTTGGGACAATCATCGGAAAGCCCACAGGTGAATCCGCTAGTAAGTCTCCTAATGATTGAAGTTGATATTCATTTAGCAGTAGAAAAACATGACCAGACCATCAATGATAATACTCTAATGTCTTTTCCATTATCCTTGCAATTTTTATTATGGATCCCCTATCTTAGCCTCTTATGCATACCCATACCATCCTTCTTAACCTGCTTCCATTCTCCCTTCGCTTGTTGAGGTTGAGAAAGGCTAAATGGTTCGACATGGAATACTTGGAATTAGGGGTGGAAAATGGGTGGTCGGGGTCAAATACGGGTTGAGTCATATGAGTTTGTTAAAAAACATGTGTATGATCAATTTTGACCCATTTTAAAATGGGTAAAAATGGGTGGGTCACAAAAGGATTAGGTTGAAACCTGCTCACTCGCGGGTAAAAATTATTCAACTCATCGGTAAAAGAATGGGTAAACTCGTGGGTTTCAACTCATATTGATAAACTCGCAGGATTTAACCCATATGGGTATACACAAGGTTAACCCACCAACCCAACCCACGCGACCTATATTTTTCAAATACTCATTTGACCCCGTTACTCATTTAACTCATTACCCATTTTACCCAAACTTACCTGGGTTTAAAATAGATAACCCATTTGACCCGCGGGTTACATGTATATTTTTCCACCCTTACTGGGAATTCCTTAAAGCGAAACTTAGACTTCTAACTAACCTAAAGGTCTCCTCTCCTTCTTGGCCACTTAGCTTTCTTTTGCCTAGGTTTTCTGCTATTTTCTTTTTCTTGGAACTGCTCCATTTTTTCTCCTACTTATCACTTGTACTTATTTTGGTAGCCCATATAAGATAGAAAAGAGAGTTTGATGTAGGAGAAGAAATCAATGGTTTGTCCATCTGGTGAGATGTAGCTTCTCACGTATTGTTTTCAAATTCAGCTTCCAAATTCAGATTACCTTGATGATTAGCTTTGTTGACATCATCCTATTAAACTTCAATCTCCATTCCTACTTTGATCTTGTCAATGAGCTCTTGAGTTCTCATTGAATTAGCATCTGTCATGACAGAATATGGATCTAGAGGATATGGGGTTTGATTTAAGACTTGAAGCTTCTTCATAATTGGAATAATAGATTCCAAATCTCCACCCAAGTTTATATTTATAGTTTTTTCTTGTGTGTGAAAGGAAAGAAAATCAGAAAAAATCACCTGTCTGAGGGGATCTAGAGGAATTTGGTAGGGAAGTAGTGGTAGACTTTGATCATGTAGTTGTGAGAATGATTGGATACCCAGATCCACTTATGGGAATAATTGTCTAGAGTTGTACGGGAAAAACAGACGCTTTCCATGAGTCGGTGTGACCTTTCTTTTCAATCCTCTTCTCTCTCCTTGAGCTGAAGATTCTCCCAGCAAGAATCCCCCAATAGGCCTATTCAGATCTTGCATGAATGGTCCTTGAAAAGATCCTTGATGTAAGGATCTGTTTTCATGCCCTCCATGAGTTATGACTGTCGATTTATACTTAATCACTAAAAGATCATCATTCACAATGATCATAAATTTGAAACCATTGCAGATATTTTTTGCTTCATCGTGAAAGATATTTCAATGGTTATCCATGAAATCTATTGGGATCTTAGTGTTCATCGTTTCAAGATTAATATGGTGAACCCTATTTGCATCTAAATACATATCCCTGGAATTATCATAAACCAAATCAACTCCCCTTGCCTAAAAATGTTTAACCAGTGCATTATTGACAAAATTCTCTAGTTCAATAATTTAATCAATCGTTCATGCGCACATGGGACCCAATATTGGCGTTTGTCTATTATCTGCATGTTAAGACCAGGAATAAGAGTCTGATCTGGGTCAATCCATACCTTGGCTTTCAAATATCTGACATTCATGTTTGGCCTGTAAGAGACATTAACTCGCTCCATATCTCTAATCATCGCTGCCAGGTTCTCCCCGGATATCCGATTGAATATGTCATAAGGGATATTATACAATCTAACCCAGATGAGTATCTTTATGACTTGGATACTCACCAATGGATATGGATCAGTCCACCTTGGCAAACACAATAATCCTTCTTCAATTGAGTAGGAACCATTATTCAGAATGGCAAGCAACTCAGTTTTTTATACATCTCAACTTCTGTTTCAAACCCAGTGATAAGAAATCGATTATGATGATGAACTATCCAAACTCGAGGACACCGGTTGTTTTGAAAATACCTTGAAAACCTATGATTACTAAAGTCTCGATCGCCAATCCAATAGGCTAGATGATTAAAATGAAAGATAGGATCATGAAGCATTAAATGGCCCGTAGTGATCTAGATCATACCACTCCTCCTAGACGGTCTGAAAGAGGAACTGTTAAATGTACGTTGCATATCATAATTATCCCCAAAATGATATTAAAAAAGTGACTGCTAGATGATTATCTTGCATTTCATTAAATGACCCTTTATGGTTTGAATCAGGCATGAAACTGTTCTTTTATCATTTTAGAGACACACTACAACACAACACAACACAACACAACACAAGCAATAAAAGAAACATGTCTTCCATTCTCTAAATCTCTTGCTCCTAATTATGTTGTTTTTGGTGTTGGGAAGTTATTGCAAACTTTTTCTACTTTTACTTGATCTTATCCTTAGATAATATTTGTTCTGCATTAATTGCACATAAAAGAGAATAAATAAATGAGTAAAGTGCTAAAATAACCCTAACTATAGGTTGAAAGTGCCAATATAACCTGGCAAAACAAGAAGGTGCCAAAATAATCCTAACTTTATGATGTATGTGCCAATCTAACTCTGACCTCCATTGACTTCAATTGTCAACCATAGATTTGCCCGAAATTTAATAAAATGACCATTTTACCCCTGAAACAAAAAAAGATAAAGTTGAAAAGATAAAAATGCCCTAAATGAAACGGGGGAAACACTTCCTATTTATTCTTCTTCCCACTGGTCTTCCTCTCCATCTCCCTCTATCTCTACAAACTCGCCGCCACCCTCCTCTTCATCCACCACCCCGCCTAGAGCTCTCTCCTCTCTACCACTCATTCCCATAAATTTGTCGAGGGGACGAATTCATTGTCAACTTCTGTGAAAAGATCGGAGGCATCCAAATTGCTCCTCTCGTTGAATAACTGAGCCGATAACAAGCTCTGATAGGAGAGGTCGGAGCTGTGGCGATGCTTATAGCATTGTTGAGATGCTTCCACCCCTTAACTCAAGAGCACGCCGTTACAACACTGTTAAACCTCCCCTCCATGAGGACAAAAAAATCCTTAATCTCCAATGCCATTACAGTGAAAATTTTAATCTATGTGTTCAAAATATGAACAAAGACTTCCAAGCAGAATGCCATATGTACGGTATTGAATTTGGAATTTGTGAGCGTCGGTGTTGTTAGGCCTTGGTGGCACTGGTGAGTGAACATGGAACATGGCTAAGGGAGAAAGCTATGGTGGTTTTCAACAGTTTGGCCAAAATTGAGTTGCGAATGAAGGCTATTGTGGAGGAAGGCGGGATTGCTGCTTTCATAAAGGTGATCGAGGATGGTTCAGATAAACGGAAGGATTTTGCATTGTTGAAATTGTTGCAGTTGTGTGAAGATAGTGTGAGTAATAGAGGATTGCTGGTTAGAGAAGGCACTATCTCCTATCGCTCGTGGCGTTGTCTCAGAATGGTACCGCTAAGGCTAAGCACAAGATGAGGAAGTTCTTGGAGTTCGTGTTGTGTTTGTGTTTTGGCTTTGGGCTGCTTAATCTTTTTTCATTCTGAAATGGGGTAAATGTTACACCTGCTAGGATTTCTTGAGAAAATATTTAAAGTGTGTGGTTTCGAGGGTTTGATTTCATTTACATTGTTAGAGATGTAGCAAATGCATAAGTAGAGTATTTCTCTTTGTCTCAGAATGGTACTGCCAAGGTTAAGCAGAATGTGAGTAGATTCTTGCTGTATTTTGTGTTTCGACTTCTTAATATATTTACATTTTTAATGTGGTTAATTCTATATCGGTTTTAGGATTTTTTGAGAAAATATGTTGTCTCTCTAGTTTAATGCCCGATTTTGAGGGTTTGATTTCATCAACATTTTTTAGGGTACCCTGGTTTAATCTTTCTTACTTCTTGTTGAAATCAATAGCATGTACCTGATGAAATGTGAATACTTCTTTGGTTTGAGATATGGTTATCTTCCTCTTTTGAGGATTTTTTGAATAAAACTTTCTTTGTTCTTTGCGATTCGGTAAGTAGTCTATCTTGCTTGTCCTTTGTAGAGAGAGGTTATGGCATCCCTTGTAATCGACTAATTATCTTATGTGTTTGCTAATTAGATCTCGAGTATGCATTGCTTTTACGGTTTTTAATTGTAAGGAAATTTGGAGTATGGTCCTCTTATTTTGTTTCGTGTATTTAAAATTCTATCGAAACAAATTAGCAGGGATAACCGTGTTGTATGACAAGGATTCATCAAGGATTTGAAGTTATGCAAGGGACCGATGCAGGCATCGTGTAGAAGATTTAAACTATTGATTGCTCTTTTTGTTTCTTCACTTGGTGCCTTATTATCGTATCTTCTGTCTAGATACTAGCCTCGGTCTAGGTGGTTTAAGATTAAGACCCTTTCCCATTTGGCCAATTGGCTCGTTGAAAGCTTTTCTTTCTCAGTGTAAATTTTGACTCAAATTTATACTTGAGAGAGAATTGTACAATTTTTGCTTGTGTCATAAGATCTACGTTGTATGATTGTAGGGCATTTCCTAGTAGTTATTATTCTTTTTCTTTTTATTGTAGTTTCTAAATTGGCACGATATTACACATAAAATATGAATTGTTATGCGTAACCTAGTTATGAATGAGCATTTATTGAAAAATGTTCAAAAAGTTCGAATCCGACCTTAAAATTTTTCAAAAATTGCTAATAAAACCCTAGATATAAAAATTAAGCGCTGAAATATCCCTAAAAATCATAACTAAGTGCTGATATAACCCTAACAACGAGTGGGGTAAAATCGTCCAAAAATTTTCAGAAAACTAATTACGGGCATTTTGGTCATTTTTGAGATGGTCAACGTCGGATTTTGCAGGTCAACGTTGGAAATGGCACAAAAGGTTATAACTGCACAATTTTACCAAAATTTAGGATTATATTGGCACTTTCTCATTTTGCTAGTTATATTGGCACTTTCACCTAAAAGTTAGAATTAGAAATGTATTTTACCTTAAATAAAACATTTAAGAAAGTGATTTTTGCACGATTTAAAAATTCACCAATGTATAAACTAGATAACACTCATTCCGATACACGATTCTGAATGAAAATTTAATATATGATATGTTTTATAATTTAAATAAGTAATGATATGTTATATTTGAAGGTGATCCTTTCGTTGACGAATACTCCTACATGAGGATTACACACGATGCATTAATGAAAATAAATTAATATATTTATTAAAACTATAATAATTTCTAAAAAATAATTAAAAATAATTAAAAATAATAATATAATATAATTTATACTCGTGCAATGCACGATTAAAAATAAATAAATAAAATTATTAATATTTTATTATATTTATAAATTGCATGTAAAATTTAGTTTAATTTACTATTTATTGATAATTACTTATATATTTTATAGTTACATAAAATAATAAATATATTTTAAACATTGAAGATAAATTTTATATAGAAATACTGTTAAAAATAAATAATATATAAATAATTTTATATGGAATAAGCAAAAGCGGAGAGAGAGAAAGAATTAAAGAAGAAGAAGATACGTTTTCAGTTTTGGAGAATAATTGAGATAGAATCAATTATAGAGTTTAGGAGAATATAGATCTATATTTTGTTATCACCTGACTTTCTTATTGCCATTTTGATAGACTATCGGATTACCATCGTGCAATGCGCGATATTATTAACTAAAATATTACGATTAATTTTTTTTACATGTTATGTCTTACATTTAAATTGAAAATAAAGAATTTTATTTAAAATTTTAAGTTCCAGTCATCTACAAAAAATTATAGAGATAGTTAGAAATCGTTAAATATTGAATACAACAAAATTTAAATATTTTTATAATATTTCCTTCAAATTATTTGAAAATTATTTATTTATATTTTGAGATTAATTTTAAAAGGCTATCATAATTATATATATATATATATCATTTCAATAAATAAAAGTAAATATCAAATGACTTTTTTAGTCTCACTAATTATAAAATATCATCATTTAGCTGTTAATCGGTCTAACACAAGACTTTGTCATGTAGAAATAAATAAATAAATAATATGTATGCATATTTCTATCCGAATTACTCTATCAATGTATAAAAAAATACGAACATTTTATTATTTCACATTATGTGTTTCTTTAAATTTTCTTCAGTGATATATATATTAATGAGATATTTATGATTTTAATTATATCTCAAGAAGTTATATATTTTTAAAAATTATGATTGATTATATATAATAAAGAATTAAAATCAGCAATATATTATTATAATAATAATATAAGTTATGATTGATTATATATTGTAAAAAATTAAATTAGTAATATATTATAATATTAGTATGTTATTTTTAGACAACTTGGGTTTAACTTAATTAAAATGACTTCAATATCTCTGGTTGACAACACCATCTAGAAAGCAAACAATTTCTATTATATTGAACTTGGAAAAGCAACAAATTTGGTCAATTCAAGATGCCATTTTTTATTGTGCCCGAGTATAATTGAATTAACCATTTCCTAAAAATTAAACGCTGTTGTAGTACAACATTTTCTGCGTCAATTAGAAAGAAAAATTAAAACTTAAGTATGTGAGTTTTAGACATTAGTACACCAACTTTCAGGTTGTGGCTCGTTCACCAACTTCTTCTATTTTGGTTCTGCTGCACACCTTAATATTTTCTCTACTAATTTATTGTATTCATCTGCGTGAAATTCAGGAGTCATGAATTCAACAATTCCTGACAATGATCTCACTTAAAAATTTCACCGTTGTATTCAATTGTAATAAGACTTTTGGTAATAATCAGAGTAAAAAAATTCAAATATCAACCATCACGAAGTCAAACAAAAATATGCACCACAATCTCAGTCAAATAACAAACTATAGTATATGAATTTTATCAAGAGGAGGTATTTGTACATGAAAGGAAATTCTAATAAGATGAAAAGGAAATACCAACACAATGTGCAGTATGAGACAAGTCCAAATCTACAATGTTAGCTTTTCCCTGGTTTCTGAATTCGAAAATTTTGTCACATTTAATGTCTCTGTGGATCAACGGTGGGTAAAGGCAATGAAGATAATGGAGCCCTTTCAAGATCTGCCTACACCAATGTTTCACTGCTTTGATGTTAACTATCGGATGCCTCGTCATATATCTGCTCGGTCTTTCAGAACCAAAAGGCAGGTAACGAATAATATATATAAATTTCAACTTTCAAAAGCAAACTAAGAGTGAGTAAAATAATCAAATCGGAAAATGACGAACTCACTGTCTGAGAGTTTCGGACGTGCACAAGGTTGATGTTTTGGTTGCCAGTATCCAACTAAGAAGTATAAAACTTCATAATACTCTTGTGCTTCAATGTTTTAAGAAGATGAATTTCATAGTAAAGCCTCTCGAGATCTTCTGGGCTTTGGAGGAAGTCATAAAGTTTGATCTGCTTCCAAGCCACTTCAATCCCTTCATATTCATCAAATGCTCTATACCTTAATCCACCAAAAAATAGAAAACTTGAATAATATGAGAACTCTGGCATGCCCCAAATAGGAGAGTGCGAAGTATACTCTAGAATGGAGGGAGTAACAAATTTACCAAACATTGCATCGAAAAAGTTCCTGGCTAAAGAAACCATCTACGAATTTGAGAAGTGAAATGCAACAAAAATAAAGATAATATAACGATTTGAATTCCTTAAACTATATATTTTGCGTTAAGAAAGTTGAAATCAAGCTCAGCAAAAACCATGAAACAAGTGAACAAAAATGGGGAAAAGGTAGAAAAACATAC